>CM055274.1:71968386-72147173 GCA_029237695.1 Conchocele bisecta | reverse complement strand
TTACTAGCTGTTCAGTTATATAGTCCTGTGTATCATCCCGGTGTAACAGGAAATCTCCCCCCCCTGGAAATCTTCCCCCCGGGAGGAGGGGGGGAGGAAGATTTCCCAGGCTTAAGCCTAGGAAATATTCCCCCCGCCTGGAAATTAAATTCACCCCCCCCATCACCACCTTCACAGACAATGTCCATAAAACTTTTAATGTATTTTCATATGCACATGCACATGCTAGAACCAGTCTGTTAGTAACAGAGGACGTAATATCCCTACATGTATACCCAACTAACATAGTCATAATGTATGTCTGCTTGTGGAGAAGTATGTGAATAGGCGAGGCAGTAATTTCTATAAAAGAGCTCTCCAATTTAGTATAATATCTATACATAGACAATATAGTGGTGGTGGGGCGGTAGAGATTCTATTTACCGGTATATGCAATAATTCCCCATTACCGTACCATAACTATTATGTATGTTGGCTGGTAGAGAGTTCTCTAGGTTAAATCTCTACCATAGCTGCCTATGATTGGTATAAATGTATATGGTGGGGGTGGGTCTAGAAAATAAAAACAGTATATCTGTGTAGAACAGCAAGCATGTGGCATGTATTGGTGGTGGGGATATTTTCCTAGGAAATATTCCCCCGCCACCATCTACCATAAGCATAGTGGATATGGACGTCTCTTTGTAGACAAGAACAGCCAACGATTGGGGGAGTAATTCTGATGAAATTAAATAATGTATGTTGGTGTAGAACAGATAGCATGTGGCATGTATTGGTGGGGGGGGGAGATTTTCCTAGGAAATAGATCCCCCCCCCCCCCCCCGCCGACCATCTACCCTATGCATAGTGGATGTGATTGTCTCTATGTAGACAAGAATAGCCCACGATTGGGGGAGTATTTCTGAAGAAACAAAATAATGTATGTTGGTGTAGAACAGACAGCATATGCCATGTATTGGTGGTGGGGGGGGGATTTTCCTAGGAAATATCCCCCCCCCCCCACCATCTACCAAAGTGGATGTGAATGTCTCTTTGTAGAGAAGGAGAAGAATAGCATGTGATTGGGGGAATATTTCTGATGAAATGAAATGAAAGTTGGTGAAGATATAGCATGTGGCATGTATTGGTGGGGGGATATCCCCCCCCCCCCCCCGCCATCATCTACCATATGCATAGTGGATATGGACGTCTCTTTGTACACAAGAATAGCCCACGATTGGGGGAGTATTTCTGATTAAACAAAATAATGTATATTGGTGTAGAACAGACAGCATGTGCCATGTATTGGTGGGGGGGGGGGGGATTTTCCTAGGAAATATCCCCCCACCATCTACCATATGCAAAGTGGATGTGATTGTCTCTTTGTAGAGAAGAATAGTAGGTGATTGCGGGAGTATTTCTGATGAAATGTATGTTGGTGTAGAACAGATAGCATTTGGCATGTATTGAGGGAGGGGCAGGGGATTTTCCTAGGAAATATCCCCCCCAACCATCTACCATATGCATAGCGGATGTGAATGTCTCTTTGTAAACAAGAATAACCTACGATTGGGGGAGTATTTCTGACGAAATGAAATGTATGTTGGTGTAAAACGGATAGCATCTGGCATGTATTTAGGTAGGTTGGAGGGGGGGGGGGGGAGATTTTCCTAGAAATATCCCCCCCCCCCCGCCACCATCTACCATATGCATAGTGGACGTGGACATCTCTTTGTAGACAAGAATAGCCCACGATTGGGGGAGTATTTATAATGAAACAAAATGATGTATGTTGGTGTAGAACAGACAGCATGTGCCATGTATTGGTGGGCGGGGTGGGGGGGGGGGGAGATTTTCCTAGGAAATATCCCCCCCCTCCATCTACCATTTGCAAAGTGGATGTGATTGTCTCTTTGTAGAGAAGAATAGCAGGTGATTGCGGGAGTATTTCTGATGAAATGAAATGTATGTTGGTGTAGAACCCACCCCACCCCCCCCCCCCGCCACCATCTTCCATATGCATAGCTTTGTAGACAAGAATAGCGCATGATTGGGGGAGTATTTCTCATGAAACAAAATAATGTATGTTGGTGTAGAACAGACAGCATGTGGCATGAATTGGTGGCGGGGGGAGATTTTCCTAGGAAATATTCCCCCCCCCCCCCACCATGTACCATATGCAAAGTGGATGTGAATGTCTCTTTGTAGAGAAGGAGAAGAATAGCATGTGATTGGGGGAGTATATCTGATGAAATTAAATGAAAGTTGGTGAAGAGTTAGCATGTGGCATGCATTGGTGGGGGGGGGTGGGGGGGGGGGGGGGGTGGACATTTTCCTAGGAAATATCCCCCCCGCCACCATCTACCATATGCATAGCGGATGTGAATGTCTGTTTGTACAAGAATAGCCTACGATTGGTGGAGTATTTCTGATGAAATGAAATGTATGTTGGTGTAAAACAGATAGCATTTGGCATGTATTTAGGGAGGGGGGGGGGGGGAGGGGGGGATTTTCCTAGGAAATATGCATATGGTAGTTGGTTGGGGGGAATATTTCCTAGGAAAATCCCCCCCCCCCTCCCTCAATACATGCCAAATGCTATCTGTTCTACACCAACATACATGTACATTATTTCATCATGAGGGAGGGGGGCTATTCTTGTCTACAAAGAGACATTCACATCGGCTATGCATATGGTTGGTTGGGGTGGGGGGGAATATTTCCTAGGAAAATCTCCCCCCCCCCCACCAATACATGCCACATGCTATCTGTTCTACACCAACATACATTATTTCATCAGAAATACACCCCCAATCGTGGGTTATTCTTGTACAAAGAGACATTCACATCCGTTATGCATATGGTAGGGGGGGGGGGGAATATTTCCTAGGGAAATGTCCCCCCTCCCACCAATACATGCCACATGCTAACTCTTCACCAACTTTCATTTCTTTTCATATGGTAGTTAGTTGTGGGGGGGGGGGATATTTCCTAGGAAAATCCACCCCGCCCCCACCAATACATGGCATATGCTGTCTGTTCTACACCAACATACATTATTTTGTTTCTTCAGAAATACTCCCCCAATCGTGGGCTATTCTTGTCTACAAAGAGACATCCACATCCGCTATGCATATGGTAGTTGGGGGAGATATTTCCTAGGAAAGTCTCCCCCCCCCCTCCCTCAATACATGCCAAATGCTATCTGTTCTACACAACATACATTATTTCATCAGAAATACTCCCCCAATCGTGTGTTATTCTTGTCTACAAAAGAGGACATCCTCATCCGCTATGCATATGGTAGTTGGTTGGGGGGGGGGGGTGGGGGGGATATTTCCTAGGAAAATCTCCCCCCCCCCCTCCCTCAATACATTGCCAAATGCTATCTGTTCTACACCAACATACATTATTTCATCAGAAATACTCCCCCAATCGTGTGTTATTCTTGTCTACAAAGAGACATCCACATCCGCTATGCATATGGTAGTTGGTTGGGGGGGGGGGGGGAATATTTCCTTGGAAAATATCCCCCCCCCTCCCTCTATACATGCCAAATGCTATCTGTTCTACACCAACATACATTATTTCATCATGAGGGAGGGCGGTTATTCTTGTCTACAAAGAGGCATTCACATCCGCTATGCATATGGTAGATGGTTGGGCGGGATATTTCCTAGGAAAATCTCCCCCCCCCCTCTCTCCCCCCCCCCCGCCAATATGCGTCACATGCTAACTGTTCTACACAAACATTTTCACTTGATCAGCAATCTTCCCCCAATCTTGTGATATTCTTGTCTATCAAGGGACTTACACTATGCATATGGTAGATTTGGGTGGGGTGTGATGGAGGTGATTTTTTATGTTCCCCTTTCTTATACTACCAAATGGCATACATTGTGCGTGCCTATGTGCACATGTTTGGTGGGAAATAATTCTGCTTTGTAGCATTCGAACACAAACTTTTGGGTGGGGGGGGAGAATTTCCAGAGTGGGGGAAGGGGGAGAATTTCCTAGGGTCGAGCCTGGAAATATTCCCACCCCCCCCCTCCCCCCCGAGGGGGGAGAATTTCCTGTGACACCGGTACCATTATTGTATCCCTCTGACGAAAGTCGGGGGATACTATGGATTTGACACCGAACATCGTCCCCATCCGCGTCCGCATCCGCCGCAGAAACTTCTTGTCCGGAGCATAACTCGAACACCCTTTGGAATATGTTCATGAAACTTCAAACATGCATAGACCACGACCCGAAGGTGTGTCGCGCTCAAGAATGACAACTCTTGCATAGCTAACTTTTTAGTTATATCCATTTTTGTTTCGCGCACTGATTTCCTTTCCGAAGCATAACTCGACCACCCTTTGGAATATTTTCATGAAACTTCACACATGCATAGACCACGACGCGAAGGTGTGTAGCACACAAGAATTACAACTCTTGCGTAGCTAATTTTTTAGTTATCTCCCTTTTTTGTTTCGCGCACTCTACAAACTGAACAATAATGCATGAAGACCCGTTTTATCGTGTGCTCTGTACACCTTACCTGTAGAGAGAACAATAGCCTTCTCCGGTTGAACAATAGTGACTGGGAGAACCATTCACCTGTGCATGTGCTAGCATGTGCAAATGTCCAGACTGACCACTAAACTGACCACTAACTTATTACAGGTAATTTATACAGGTAAATTATTATATTACATTTCCGTAAACTGTGTTGACAATATTGTGGCAATATGTGGACCTGTGCAGATATGATATGTATATAGATATGTAGATATAAATATAGGACTACTAAACAAATATTATGGGCTCCAGTAGCGAGCATTATTATTTATAATTTATAAACTTTTTTTTCACATTTATTTTTCCTTTTTTTTTTTCAAATTCTTTTTCAATTTTTGTCTAGTAGCATAATGTCGTAAGTGCTATATACAGACTATTATCATCTACTAAAACAATTATTGACTAGTGAGCCATAGAATATAATCTGATATTTGTATAATATGTTCGGGCCAGTGAAAATTGCTTTCGGGACCAGGCTCGAGGTCAAGGTGGGACAAGGCGAGACATTTGATTCCGCGGAATTCTTGTTTACTTATCTCCCTTTGTTGTTTCATGCACTGATTTCGTGTCCGGAGCATAATTCGAACACCCTTTGGAATATATTTTATTAAGCTTCACACATGCATAGAAGACGACCCTAAAGATGTGTCACGCAGGAATGACAACTCTTGCATCGCTAATTTTTGAGTTGTCTCCCTTTGTTTTTCCGCCCACTGATTTTGTCTCCGGAGCATAACTCGAACACCCTTTTTTAAGCTACTTGTGTATCTGGGGAGGGGGATACACATGCGCTTGTCGACAAGCGTACATTTCTAATTGTTACTTGAATTGTCACCCTTATATAGTTGTGAGTTGCATAATATGGTGTTTTACGTGCTATCAAACTATCAGATATTAATACTGAATTCGCCACTGACGTTCTTTCATTGCCAAGTAGCTATAGTTATTCCCGCTTCCATATCCTGATTCACAAGGGCCCGCTACCAACCCCCTGCGTGAACAGGAGACATTATGGTTTATCCCATATTCTTCAAGACAGACGTAACGAAGGGACGTTACAATATAATAAAATAATTATTGTCTTTTGAATCGTTGTACGCGAGATTTAAGGACCTTCGAAACGTCATATTCACATCGGCCTCAGGTCCGTAAATGTCGTGTACACATCAAAAGACAATAATTATATAGTATTAACTGATTTAATTTGAACGATCGAAGTACATGGTATATGTGTGCCAATTATTAGTAGTAGAACAGGGTGTCACCCTATAGTATTAGAACAGGGTGTCACCCTAGGTACCATCTCCCCCATGTTAAAGGTTTTGCCAGGGAGGAGCAACGAATCGATAGCGCCTATGTCACAATTTCTACCTGTGCAAACCTGTATACACGGATCGATACCGGTGATGCCGGGGTATTTAAAAAGATATCACAATGGGTTAATATTAGCGTTATTGGCTAGAAACATATTTGTATTTAGCTTTAATGAGCTTTAATGAGCGAGTGTTTAGATCGATACCGTATTCCCGATATGCCTTAAGTTTGTTAAATTAACATGTCGAGACACGTTACAGCGATCTGTTGAAACACGTTTACTTAACTGACGACCTAATAGCTATAAATACAGTACTTTTCCCGATATTAAATCATTCTTGATAGAGACTTCGCCGAGATAACATTCAACGCATTGCCGTAGACTACATATTAAGCAGGTAAGATTTACGAACAAAATGCGCTATAGGACACTTAATTACTATATGTATATAGTAAATTCACCGTATCGGTCTGTGCAGTCAAAAACCGATAAGAGCGTTAACCCGTATTATACCCGTTAATAGCAGACGACAATTTCTACCCGTATTCGATACACGGATCGATACCGTTGATGCCTGGGTATTTAAAAAATATCACAATGGGTTAATATTCGCGTTATTGGCTAGAAACATATTTGTATTTAGCATTAAACATCTGCCCATACGCGTTCCTAATTTGTATATGTGACTGGACATTTTATTACATGTTTCTTGATTTAGCCCGTGTCACAGGGTTAACATGTACGTGGCTTTGCTATAAGACGCACTTATTGTTTTATTAAACTATAGAGGTTGTCGAGCATTTGGCAATGTTGTATTTATGCATGTAGCTTGTATTGTGTGTACCGTCTCATGGTAAGACTTGTCATTTGTATGGTCATATAGCGAACGTAAATATACATATTATAAGTACTCGTGTATGTATTACATATACAAATGATTAACTTTATATACATGTAACCAATCATTTCGCTTATGGATGTATTGGTGTGCATCCTGATAGTAGGATGGATTTTGTTTGTTTCTTAGTGTTTAACGGCACAGCAAGAAATAAGGTCATTTTTTGGAGGGATCGACAGGTTCGATTCCAGTATTTCATGTGCAAAGGTGTATGGGGTTGGATCATAACATTAGAACTGAATGCTTTCATTCATACTATACATATTCAGTCTTGAAATTAAAATAATCTGATCTGGTACCAGGTCCTACCCACACAATAATCACTTAGCCCCATCCTCTAAACTTAATAGGTTTATTGCTATTCTTGCTGCGTTTATAATAGGATATAATCGGATTCAAATCTCAAGTACAGACAGCCGAAATAGTACCCGAAAGCCAAACCAGGTAGATTGGAATTCTGTTAAGTTTGAACCACACCGTTAACTTGTCTCCAGCTCTTCCAACCTGCACCCATGTGGGAAGGATTAAATATATAGGGAGTGTATTCTACTTTTATTTACATACTAATAACATATTAATGACAACAACATACTATACACATATTAATGAGCTATAATATACAAATCAAACGTCTGGACACCCTCAACATATATTATGTTCGTTTTCAATAACCATATGGATACGATACGTAATGTTCCCGAAGCACTCTCTTGTCGAACACAATTCTATATTTTTTGATTCTGTGATGCGGTCAGAATATTAGTCATAGCTCTATCCCTGGTAATTTTGTAAGGATCAGTCACGGTCACAGACGCGGTGGACAACGTTTTCACCATATTTTTGACTGTTTTTATGATTCAGCTTGATGCCTCTTATCTTACAATGTGTTAATATTCCATTTTCATCGGGTAGTCATTCTGAAATTGATTTATATGTGAATACTAGAACTTTATAGCAAATAGTGTTACGACTATTGTCAGTACACTAATGTTATACATCTTGTACGTCAGATGCGTTTATCCACGAATTGACTTTCTTAGGAAAATGTAACCACTTTACGAAGTGTTGTTTGTTTCTTCCTTTTCCTCTCGTTTTTATAATGGTTTCCACTTTCCACATTTGGTCCTGATTCACAGAAATCTTTCCAGTAATATCTTCATCTGCCATGTCTTTTAAGCGGTACACTGGTATCTGTCCCCGGAAATATCGCCGGAATATTTTGAATATTTCCCCGCTGTATGTCTGATCGTAAGCTCTGGTAAACGTCGCATGTAAGTGTGATATACGGACATAGTCACCGATTTTGAACCGGAAACGTTTCTTCTTTGTCACCGTTCCATCTTTACGTGATAGATAAGTAGCAATTCGGACTTCCATTTCATTTTCGTCTTTAACCGACGCTGGCGCCGTATCTATCGTTCTATGCAATGTACTATTTTAGCTTGTCGCTATGTCTTGTAACGCTGGTTGATATATGTCCGTTTGTTTATAGTTCATATAACGGTACAGTTTCATCTTGATAGTCTTGATTGTTCACTCCGCTACGGACGCTTTGGTTTCATTTTGTGTAGGAAAATACAAAACTTTGTTCTTTTTCATTAGATCTTGGACTTTAGCGCGGAATTCTTGACCTTTATCGGTGGACAATCGGCTGGCGATTCGTCCTTCGGCAAATATATCTCGAAAAGCCGTACTAACAGAAGCACCAGTCTTATGTGTCAACGGTCTAAGCCATATATATTTTGACAATACATCTACAACCAGTAGAATGAAAGTAATGCCGTCATTGTCTTTAGAATATTTTGACATATCGAACAGGTCTGCCACAAATCATCAATACCGGCTGTAATCACGTGATTTCTTATGAATCGTCTTCTCACCGGTTTGCTTAAACTGTAAGGTTCTTGTTGTTGTAACCACTTGCGGATCTTGTATTTAATTATTTCATATTGATCTTGTTTCTTGACATAATTGTACGATTTATTCGGTCCAGAGAAACTCGCAGGCTATGACGGGTCGACATATATTGAGTGCAGATACTGTTCCATTTCTGTAGAGTGTTATATTCTTCATATAAATGGTTTTGTTCTTATGTTGTTTGAGATTTATTCATCGTCACTCTCATCTTCTGTGTCTTCCTCGTCATCGGTGGTATCGATATCATAGCCATCAGGAAACAGACCGCCAAACCAATGACTGTGTTTGTTCAAAACTCTTTTAATTCTCTTATTTCATGGTATATCCTCTAAGTCTATAATTTCGGCAATTATTTTCTTATGTTTTCCGCTTTCGGTAATCGGGATAAGCCGTTTCAATAATGTAGTGTACGTCTTCAAGAATTCTCCTTTATCGATATAAAATACGTAGTCACACGCATTTGCCTTTGCCTTCTTGAGGGGGATAGCACTTTGTTGAAATTCCGCTATTTTCTCATTCCAAATGTCTTCGCTTTTGTCTATCGCCTCATCCGCCATCTTTCGAAAATGTTCCGCAATATCATCATAGTAATCGTCCATATTATCGTGTTTCATCTGCTTTTCGTTTTGCGGATTGTCCCTCATAACACCGTTGTTTCACGTGCCGTTGTAAATCGTGGATGTCCATAAACACCAACCCGCAGCCATCACAAGAATGCATGTCTTCTGTGTCTTGATCGTTTTGTGAATATGATACTTCTCCCGAGTTGTATCGCCGTATGTCGTTATTAAAATCAACGTTGTCAACGTAGACGTCGTTCCTTATAATACTATGGTCTGCATGTTTAACACTGCTATACGATTCGCTTCCTCTTATGCTGTTGTCTGAATTGTTTGTCTCGGCCCTTCTTATGCTATTTAGAACGTTTGTGCGCATGCGCAAATGCTCCGGGGTTCTGGCTTTTAAATCAATCACTAGATAGCCGTATGGTTTATTCACAGCTTCATCAAACTGACGCAGAAGTACCTGCGGATTAGTAGGGTACATCTGCATGGCTAGTGTCATTACTGGTTGTTTGTCTACGGGAGTTTTAAATAATACCAGATACTGACAATTTCTTCTCATGGTTGGGTTTTTACTGTTAAAACATGTTTTGGTTTAAAGAGATGACGGACATGTTCCTATGATGACTTCTTTCCGTATATAACTCTGTAACACGTTCATCTTTCGCAGCTTCGGATGCCATGTCATGCAATATAATAAGGATATTGAGTTTTGGATCTATGAAGTTAAATGGAATCCCCTTGATGAACTCGACTTTAGGATAGACGCGTTGTCTGATGTGATCGTATAACGGTTGCCATCTCTTGTAAAGCCAGATAATTCTCTGTGGCGTTGGAGATATCTTTTCCTTCGCTCGTTCTAACAGTTGCTTTACGAAGTAGGTTTTTCCGGACGACGTCGGTCCACTAATCATACATGTAAATGGATGTTCGAAAACGAAGTCTGATTGCGTATCTGACTGCGTAGGCTCTGACATCAATTCCTGATTCGTCTGAGCTTCTGGCTGTCTCATATCTTCCGGAGCTCTCGGAGCTCCCATTTCTCCCGGAGCTCTCGGAGCTCCCATTTCGGGAGCTCTTTGTGAGCTCCCGGAGCTCCCGGAGCTGCCACGGGAGCTCCCAACTCTCGGAGCTCCCATCTCGGGAGCTCTTTGGGAGCTCCCGGAGCTCCCGGAGCTCCCACGGGAGCTCCCAACTCTCGGAGCTCCCATTTCACCCGGAGCTTTCGGAGCTCCCTTTTTCCCCGGAGCTCTCGGAGCTCCCATTTCTCCCGGAGCTCTCGGAGCTCCCATTTCTCCCGGAGCTCTCGGAGCTCCCATTTCTCCCGGAGCTCTCGGAGCTCCCGTTTCTCTCGGAGCTCTCGGAGCTCCCATTTCTCCCGGAGCTCTCGGAGCTCCCGTTTCTCCCATTTCTCTCGGAGCTCCCATTTCTCCCGGAGCTCTCGGAGCTCCCATATCTTCATGAGCTCCATGTTTTCTGTGTGTTACGCCTCATCCTGTCATTTCCCAATGTTTATTAGTTAAATGACGATTCATGCTGAATCTACTACTAAAACTGATGTTGCACTTTTGACACTCCATGATTAAATGGATTTTACATACGAGCACACCCCCTTCTTATGCATTTTGGTCTAAAACAAAAAACTAGTTTAAACCGGTTCCAGTCGGTTTCATCTGGCTATACACAATACAATCAACCAATAAAATTTGAGTACTTATTCGTATCAGCCAATCAAATTACGTAACAAATTGACCAATCGCATCATAGTATGTGTTTCAGTTCTCTATAAGAAGGAGAGATGTTTCAGTGTTGTCCATTACCTGTTCGACGACGGAGTAGTAAACATCGGAATACATATTACTAGTTGGATTAATTATTAGGGAAAAGGTGAGACATCGCAATGTTGGAAATGTATATTATTGAAAAATAGAGGCGAGACAGCATATCTTCAAGAAAATATGTATTAAAGACAAGTTTGGGAGTGATGATTAATTACATTATTGTTTTCGTTTCAGTCGATATGGCATTCACATGCAATGAGTGTGGAGAGTCCTTTGAAAAGCCCAGTAAACTGGCCAAGCACAGACGTACGACAGATCATTGGCGTGACCATAAATGTCACACGTGCGGAAAGTGTTTCGGCCGTGCTTTCAACTTAGAACGTCACCAGGCGAGACACCGAGACTTCAGACAATATGAATGTTTGCAGTGCTCGATGGTATTTACTAGATCGGATAATCTGGCGAGACATATCCGGATACGTCATCAACAAGGAGGTGGTGTTAAAAGGAAACATGATGCGGGAGATGAAGCACAGGATATAAAACGCGTCAAAATTGATGATCTATGAAAGTATTACTTTATGAAAAAGACGAAACAAGTGAAAATGATAAAGTTCAACACCACCTCATCTACGTATGTGGTTGCGTTCAAGGATATAGAAGTAGAAGGTTAGCGGGAAATTACGAAAACTCTAAAAAGGATTTTCGCTTCGATTATGGCAGAAGTAACAACATTCGCCAGCCCAACCGACTTGATTAGTTTCGTGGTGCAGTCCCCGGAACTGGATTTTCCTATCACATTGCCATTCATGCGAAAACATGTGTTCAACGTGGAACTGTTTTTATCAGAGATAGAACGTGTGCTACAATCATACGAAGAGTTTGTACTGGACAAAACACTAGAAATTGAAATTACGCACGTAATCATGCCAAGCGGAGGCAGCAGAAAAAGGTGCAGGTGCGTGAACTTTGAGAGATTTCTCAAGGATAAGCAGTGCATTATTCGCATACAAAACAATGATGAACTGTGCTGTGCTCGTGCTATTGTGACGGCAAAGGCGAGACTAGACAAACACGAACAATGGGAATCAATTAGACATGCTGGTTATATACAGAAAGAACTTGCAGAGGAACTACATGATCGTGCAGGTGTTCCACAGGGACGTTGTGGGATTGAAGAGTTGAAGAAATTTCAAGCCGTGATCTGTGGATATCAGATCCATGTCCGTGACCAAGTGAATGCTGATATATACACAGGCCCCGATTCTGAGAAGAAGATACATATCCTTCTCCATAATGACCACTATGACGTAATCACGTCTATGACTGCATTTATCAGTCGTGTTTACTATTGTTACAAATGTGAAAAGGGATATAGTAATAAAGAGAAACACAAATGCAACAACGCCTGCGATGCCTGTCGTAAAATACACGATAGTACGGGTACATTGATCGATTGTAGGAAATTTCACCGCCGGTTTAGCGGGCCGGAATGCTATGACCTCCATCAGAAGTCTACAAAGAAGGGCACGTCTACATGTCAAACCATTTATAAGAGTGGAAATTGTCACAAAACCATTAATCGCGGGCTACATAAAACCGAACACGTCTGTGTGGAAACCTTATGCAAGACATGCAGTGACTATTTCCAGAGGACATCAGTGCTACATGAAACGAGTGACCTCCAAAACAGTGACCCACGATGATGATGGCGATACATTATTGGATGAAAAGACAGACATAGACAATGAGTGTGAACCTAACACACTAAGGACATTCATCTTCTATGATATGGAATGTACACAGGATGACATGATAGAGTGCGAGACAGGTTATGCATTTGATCAGACAAATGGGAAATGCAAGAATTGTGGTGAATCACAATGCGGCTCGTTAGAACATAAACCAAACATATGTGTAGTTCATAAAGTATTTGAAGATTGTTTGGGTCGAATACAACCGACGATTTCTGTGAGTGGTTATTTTCTGAAGACAATGAAAGAGCTATTGTACTTGCTCATAATTTCAAAGGGTACGACTCATATCCAGTCATGCAATATCTGTATAGAAATGGTATTAAGCCGGAAATAATTTCAAACGGATCAAAGATAATGTCACTATTCGTAAAATAGTGCAAGATCAAAATGATAGATAGTATGAATTTTCTGCCGATGGCCCTATCCAAGCTACCCGGGATGTTCCAAATTCCAGAGCTATGTAAAGGACATTTTCCACATCTATACAATCGAAAAGAGAATCAACACAAAGTATTAAACCACCTACCAGAACCTAAGTACTACAATCCAGACGGGATGAAATATGAAGGCAGAAAATGTTTCTACGAATGGTACAAAGATAACAAAACAGCACATTCGATTTGCAAAAAGAATTACTCAAATATTGCAGCTCAGATGTTGACATATTGAGAAGGTGTTGCTTAAAATTCCGCGAATTATTTATGGAAATGACGTCATCTGTGGAAGGTGATCTCGGTATTGACCCATTCGAACATTGTTGCACAATAGCGTCAGCTTGCAACTTAGTATTTCGTACAAAGTTTCTACAATCGGAAACTATCGGATTCATAAAGCATCACGGTTACAAGCCCGAGCAGAGACAGTCAATCAAGGCTCTTCAATGGATCAAATATGTATCCCGTCAACGTCAACTAGGCATGCCTATCCAACATGCTAGGAATGGCGGGGAGAAGAAAATAGGAAACTATCTAGTAGACGGATACTATGAGACAGAAGATGGTGAGAAGGTGGTATTAGAATTCCACGGCGATTTCTGGCACGGAAACCCGAAGTGTTATTCGAAAACAACTCTGAATCCGGTAAACGACACCACGATGGGTGAACTGTACGAGCGGACCCTGATAAAGAAACGGTACATCGAAGGCTTAGGCTATACATACATTGGGAAATGGGAACATGATTTTGATAACGAACTGCGGGAAAACGAAGAAATTAAAACGTTTATATATAAGTTACAATTTGTAACACCGCTGGAACCTCGAGACGCGTTCTTTGGAGGCAGAACCGAGCCGTTTACTTTATTAAAGGAGGCATCCGGGGACGGTTCAATAGATTACTATGACGTCACGAGCTTGTACCGATGGGTAAACAAAATCCGGAAAGTACCACTTGGGCATCCGTCTATCATCACTGAGGATTTTGAAGAGATAAACAAGTATGAAGGAATTATTAAATGTAAGGTCCTGCCACCGCGAGGCTTGTACATTCCTGTCCTACCAATGAGAATGAACGATAAGCTTTTATTCGTTTTATGCAAAACGTGCGCAGAAATTTACCAACAATCACCATGTCAGCACAATGATGAGGAAAGAGCATTGATCGGCACGTGGGTGACAGACGAGTTGAAGATGGCCATGAGTAAGGGGTACAAAGTAGAAAAAGTCTACGAAGTGTGGAATTTCGATCAGATAGCTCAATATGATCCATCCACGATGAGCGGTGGTCTGTTCACCGATTACGTAAACACGTTCTTAAAAATGAAGCAGGAAGCCAGTGGATGGCCGAAGTGGTGTGAATCAGAACATGACAAACATAAATATATAGATGATTACCACATGCGTGAAGGAATCCATCTCGAGTACAGTAACATAGAAAAGAATCCTGGACTGAGAGCTCTGGCAAAATTAATGCTGAACTCGTTCTGGGGAAAATTTTGGCAGATACCCAATATGCCTCAAGTTACATATGTCACAGAACCCGCGATATTCTACGACAAATTAACCAGTGACCAGCAAGAAGTGTTGTCTGTGAATTTCGTTAGCGAGGAAATGGTAGAAATGACCTGGAATAACAATGACGACTTCATAGAAACGTCCGATAGAACCAACGTTGTGATAGCGACATACACAACAGCTCAGGCTCGGTTAAAGCTATACAGTTACATAGAGAAACTTTGGCCCCGTACTCTGTATGTAGATACTGATTCTGTAATATTCACATCTCAGCCCGGGGAATGGAAACCACCCCTGGGAGACTATCTTGGTGACCTTACGGACGAAATATCTAACAACAAAATTATCAGCTTCGCGACTGTGGGTCCGAAAAATTATAGGTATGAACTAGAAAAACCCGGAGAAGATGGGAATCGAACATGCTGCAAAGTTCGAGGAATCACATTGAATTATAAGAATTCGAAAGACATTAATTACTATGCGTTGAAAAGAATGGTGACAGAATCGAGAGATGAAACAATGACAGTGAAAGACAATTTTAAGATATGTCGTGACAGTAAAAACCGAAAATTGCTAACGAAAAGCGAACACAAAGTGTACAAATATGGATACGATAAGCGAGTGACGAGGGATCACATATATACTGTCCCATACGGATTTTAAATTATACATTATACTCTAAAGTTATACATGCATGTTATTGTAGCGACGATATGGATAGCTCTCACAATTAGAAGTATATGTATGATTGTAAAGTGGTGTGTCTCCGAGCTCCATGCGTCCATTGTACAATGATAATACAATATGTATCGTGTATACATTGTTCTGTCTTATTATTCTACCATAACAACCACCCCGTTTCATCCCGAATCATTGGTCTTACACTATGTTAGTAAAATGCATGCAAACAAGATGAGATTATTTTTATTACCACAAACCATAGACAAAATAATGGGCTTGGGAAGGTTATGGGTTTGATCCAAGAGAGAGATATCGAAACTACTCTCGCGTGGAGACACATTGATGGCACGGTATCTCCCATGCATAACTGAATCGCCCGACCTGGGGGACCGAGCCTTTGCTCCGCTCGGAAAAACACCTTTAACATGGGAGAGATGGTACCTATAGTGAAGCGTAAGCAGCACAGACCGTCCCTTTTCGCGACCGTGGCTCTGCCAGTCGCGGGGCGTTTCATTCTCGCGGCTTCTCGCACCCACGTGGTCCGGGAGCTAGCCGTTAGCGGCGCGCCACTTCCCACACTGCCCCCACAAAATCACAGACTGCCTGGGTGTACCTGGGTGTACGGGGCAGCCGGGGCAGCCAAAATACGCAGGTTCGCTTTCATCACCGCGTACTCGTTCGTCCGCGGGTTCGGTGACGTAACGCTCGAAAGTTTTCGCGTACAGCGTACGCGAACCGGTAGTACGTACGTAGTCGCGGGCAATATCGATCGCTGGTCCCGTATCGGTATACCGCGGGTTTTCCCGTGACACCGACCGATTTACTATATACATATAGTGTCTATAGCGCCGTGGCTTACTATGTTTCTAGCCAATAACGCGAATATTAACCCATTGTGATATTTTTTAAATACCCCGGACAGCGTACGCGAACGCTGTAGTACGTACGTAGTCGCGGGCAATATCGATCGCTGGTCTCGTATCGGTATACCGCGGGTTTTCCCGTGACATAGGCGCTATCGATTCGTTGCTCCTCCCTGGCAAAACCTTTAACATGGGGGAGATGGTACCTAGGGTGACACCCTGTTCTGGAGATGGTACCTAGGGTGACACCCTGTTCTACTATTAGTACTCTGGCGTTAAACAAAGAGACGCGCTACTTGGAACATGTTAATATGCCCTTGAAATATTTCAATAATAAAACATGGACAAATCCACGTGTCCACTCGCATTGGCGAGTGAACTTTCGTTCTGGACGAGTGGTGATTTGACGAGATAGTGCGGCATAAACATTAACACATGTAGAAATGTATTAGTAGAAATCCAATAACTAGTTTGGATATACACATGGGCGTAATCAGCATCTTTAAAAAGGGGGTCGACTTTCGTGGTTGTGAAACAACAGAAGCCTGTGAGTGGTCCAGAACCCCTGGACCACTCACAGGCTTCTGTTGTTTCACAACCACGGACAGTTTGTGTCGCGCAATTAACATGACGTTAGCCTTCTTTATCTTCACATTTGCACAAGTTTCTTCATCATGATATAAAATTAATATTACTTGACAGATTGCTACAATATTTGGACACTTGATACATGTGAGCATTTGGAACACACTCATACCCACATTAGCGCGACCTGGATCTATAGTACCTTCACATTGTTGCAGAAACACTTAGCCATTTTCTGGGTCAAAAAGTTGGTAAAAGTTTCTTCATCATCGTATAACATTAATATTATTTGATGGATTGCTTCACTATTTGGACACTTGATACATTTAGGCATTATATAACACATTCATGCCGCTATTAACGTGACGTTGAACTTTTGACCTTCATATGGTTATGGAAACATATAGCCATTTTTTATGTTAAAAAGTGTCTTCACCCTTGAACTTTTTTGTGTTTTAAGCATGCAGTTCTCTGACGGTTTTTGTGACGGTTAATGTAGCACATGCTACATTAAGATTATGTTGAGGTGAAATGTCTCGGCAGGCGCGACACCGCTTCCGTAGCGGAATTCTTTTTATTTTTAACTCGACCAACTACAGATTTCTGTTATTCGGATTATAGATACGTTTGGCGTCGCCTTGCTGTTTTGTTAGTAGGGCATTTGAGCAATATGATATCTGCTCATTCATACACTGTAAATCTGACCTCATTTATATAAAAACTGGCTAAAAAAACGGGGATTCGAATTATCACACATAACCCCTCCCCCCAACGACGACATATATATGCACACACGAAAGGCGGCTTCATGGGAGGGGGCGTACACGGCGCGCGCCTCCCTAAAATTCGGCGAGTAAATTTTTTTACGCATATTAAAGGTACATGCCCACGCAGCAGGTTACACTTTACTACTACTTTTCATTTTCTGTCATGCCTTATATGAGCCATTTGTCTACCCACTAACGAGTTATTTTTAATTACGGCGCGTGTTAATTGGTGTTAAATCGCATTTTATATGCCGCGATCAGAAAGGGTATTTTCCGACCTCGTGCTATTTTTACCAACACGCGTCACGTGACACGGTCAATCATATCACATATTTGACATGCGCAGTGAAGTATCGGAAGTTGAGAAGAAAAATCTCTGTTCGAGTCCAAATCTAAATCTCCACGTAACTCTTTCCATTTGGTGATCTGGTCGCCAATATTAACCACTCTCTCTCTCTCTCTGTACTGCCTGTCCCTCAGACATTTCGCCTTTTTTTTGGCCGACGCCGCTTCATACAATTTCCGTCCTGGACGTTTCGACATGTTGATATTCTTGTTTACATATTGGGAAGCCTACTGGCGCGCGTAGTATACTGCGCATGCGCACCGCAAGCCGTGATGTGAAAGTCGTCGTCCCCGCACATTAACAAAATAGACTGTTACCGCCGCGCGTCGCTAACAGTAAATTGATAATTAACAAATGATTATATTTGTATAGCGGGCACTCGTAATTTTTAGAACTCGTGGAATAGTGACATAATTATACACTTATTTAATTCCTATAAAGAACATTTTGTGCCTACTGCGTGTACTAGAGTAGCTCATGGTGGTTTCGTATGCACTTATATGTCAAGAGCTAAACTCTTCAAAAATCATCTAATTGAAGGTCATTGAATAATTTTTGGTTGGTGACACATTTGCCACTGACGGCGAAATAGGTCAAATGGCCACGCCCCTTTTTGAGTAAAGTACTATCACCCGCCATTACTGTATCTCCAGAACCGTTGGACCTAGAAGGTTGTGTGACCACTCAAAATGTTCGGAATGGTCACATTATAGGGGGTCAGTAATACATTTTTATGTCCAAAAGTCAATGGTTTTTTATTAAGATATTTGCTAAAAACTGATTTCAACATGTTAATGACGGACTTCAATTATTCATAATTGTTCCTGTAGTATACTGTTACTGCGTAGTTTTGTGAACTTTTCATATAGATTTTGGAAACTTGGTATTTTTTACTTCCTTATATCATACGGGATCCAAAACAAGTTGTTTCCAATTTTTTTCATTCATGGTATTGGCAAAATCCAAGATGGCCGCCGTACGGTGCTCAAAATCTTGAAATCGTCATATATTTGGCAATGGATAACATATATACTCAACCAAACTGTCTTTTTGTATATTTTCGAGGACTAGGGACCGATTTTAAGCATCAATCATGCGAAAAACTGTATAAAATTCCAAGATGGCCGCCAAGATGGTCACCAAAACGCTGGAAAATGATATAACTTAAGATCGAATTGACGTATGAAGGTGATCTTGGCGCGCCCACATAGGTTTCTTTGGGGAAAGATCCTGTTTCTGAAGTGAAAATAATATTTCGACTTAGTCCTGTGCATAGAAATCCAAAATTGACCATCACGATGGCCGACAAATGTCTATTTTGCGATTGTGAGCCGAAAAGTCAGCGGAGGAATGGAAGACATACAGGCTACAACAACAACAACAACATCATCTGTCATCTGCTATTTGGGATATATTTCAGGTAATTATCCATGTTCTATCCACTTTTATATGCTAATAACAAACTTGTGAATAGTTAAAACTCATTAACTACAAAATGCCTCCATCTATTGTTGATCTGAAACCTATAAATGCTGAATATAGTTGATGTGTTCACGTGCCGATACTCGAATGGTACCAGTAGTCGGAATGATGAGTCCCCCCCCCCCCCCTAACGCCCCCCCCCCCCCCCCCCCCTGCCCCCCCCCCCCCCCCCCCCCCCCACCCCCCCCCCCCCCCCCCCCCCCCCCCCCCTCCCCCCCCCCCCCCCCCCACCCCCCCCCCCCCCCCCCCCCCCCCCCCCCCCCCCCCCCCCCCCCCCCCCCCCCCCTCCCTACCCAAATGAAAAAAAAAATAAAAAGCTTGTTCTGGGCCCCAAACCCCTGTCCATTTTTTTTGTGAATGTGGAGATAGTCTTTTTCGACCCGTCTATGTCCCTATACCCGGACGGTAACAGTACTCGGACACTCAGGCTGGTGAATAACCCCAACCCCAATCCCCCCTCTTCTCCCACCCTAGAAAAAAAACTAAAAGCAGTTCTGGGCCCCAAACTCCTGCCCAATTTTTTCGTGAATGTGAAGATAGTCATTTTCGACCCATCTATGTCCCTATACCCGGACGGTAACAGTACTCAGACTGATGAGTAACTCCCCACCCCTTCCTAAATTTGCTCATGCTGACACATATGTAGGCCTATAGACGTCCATTTTCATGTTCAGCCATACCAGCAACATGACCAGGGCCCATCACCCGCCCTCGTCACACTATCTGCGGACCAGAAAACGGAACTTCATCATCAAGATGTGAGCCAGTCTCCATTCCACGAAATGGTACATGCAGTCTTTATTTCGTCTCACTTGACATGGCGACAGCCTAGTATCATACGAAGATTGGCCATGAACGTGCAAGGACACTTTTGGATTACATAAAATCCATCAAAAATCCATTCAGCACTGGGATCAGATTTCACAACATCTCTACTGGAGCTGATATACCCCAGGAGGTTGTTGACGGATTACTTGAATGTATGGTAACTGGTGAGAAGAGTTATCAAGAGTTTGTTGAGACCAGATTTCGGAATAAGGAGAAACACCTACATGACACAATAACTACTAACCGCAAGACTGTTTTCATGAAGCATGCTTCTACACCGTCCACAGCAAAGAAATCGATGGCAAAAAAAAGTATGAAGTATGAATTGACCAGCACATCCCAGTTCCTCACCACTGAATGTAAAGATGGCATCAGATTGAAGAAGCCTGATAAAGCCTCCTTATCGAGAGAACTAGTCAATCAACTTCCTGAGGAGAAAAGGAATGTCAAATGTGATGCTCAGATGACAATAGTGGACTTCATGGCACTTGTGCCAAAACTACCAATGAAAAAGATGGGCCTTGACACATTTGGGCAATTGGCTGAGAGTCTTTCCAACAGCATTCTTGCTAAAGGTTCTGAGTCCACAAGAATAGACGTTATTTTTGATGTCTATCAAAAATCATCAATCAATCAAATGGAACGTTCACAGAGAAGTTCTTCTGAAGAAATCACTATCACCATTAGGTCTGACAATCAGAAACTCCCTGTCGATCTTGATATGTTCTGGAGCTCAATGTTGAACAAAGTAAGGTTGCAGGAGTATGTCTTCAAGTGGATGCTGCAGAATGTTGTGTCAGAAAAGGAAATTATCTTTGGAGGAGTATATGGGGGTGAATGTAGGAAACTGTTAACTGGCACGGAAACACAGATCGCAGAGCTCTCAAGCAACCAAGAAGAAGCCGATGACAGAATCATGTTCCATATTAATGATGGTATTGTGAAACACGGGGTTCAATCAGTCATGGTTGACTCACCTGACAAAGATGTCTTTGTCAGCCTCATCTTCCACTTCAAAACAACCTGGCAACTACAAAAGCTGTTTGTAAAGCTTGGTAACCAGAAAAACAAAAAAACTCTACCAGTCCACCAGTAGTATATAGGGAGTCGAAATGATACCACCTAACGGTGGTATCATTTCTCCACCCTATATACTACTCCACCACCCCCCGAAAAACTCTAAAATTGGTTAACGAGGAAATTGTGACCCGACAGCAAAAACGTGACAATTTGTGTCATAAATACATAAGTTGAAAAGAGGTCCAATTGAACAGATTTAGTTTAAACATAGTTTATTGCATATAAATACAATAGTCTCGGGCTACAAGTTCTCTCAACATTAGTTACAGCCCTCACCTAATTGTTACAAAGTACAATAATTCAACAGCAATGGCGATACATGAATACATGTATACAGTATATAAACACGGATACAAACCAATAATCAAGCGATAAATATATGTTTACATAATGTATGGAAAGAAAACGGACAGAAAGGTAGAGAAGAGGTGGATAGTGAGATATGAGATTTGGAGAAAGAATAAAAGTTGTTTTTGTCGCCAAGTACATACTACATGAGCAAATCCATCAATGTATTAGTGCTAGTTGCAATAAATTTCAGTGATCATTAATAACCTGTGGTTGTGGATGATATTGGCAAATCGAATGGAATACATCGGATATTTGATTACGTTACATACATCTATCAACGAAGTTACTCAAATCGTTTTGTAGTTTTAATATAATTTTGTACAGAATTGAAGATAATAATATTGTTTTCATTGTTTTGTTCAGGTATGCCGTTCAAAAGCATGTGCGCGTTCAGGTTATGAAATCGTTGCAGTGACTGGCGTAGAATGAGACGCTGTGCATGATATTTGTTGCATTCAAAGAAGTAATGTTCAGCGTCTTCTACAAATTTCGCTACACTCGCAGTAGGGAGTTTCTCTGATATGGTTATTGCAAAGATCGGAATTGAGACTGCTACATTTGTTACGAAGTCTTGCATGCATAACTGACGAAAACCTGTCTCCCACTAAGTAATATGGTGGATTTCATATTGAGTGTATAATTGTTTGGCGCATGCTGTTTTAAAGTGTCTAAGACTATCTACATTTCTCATTGAAGGATCAGTTTCATTCCAAAGTTGTACCACAGATGGCATAAATGATTGTTTGTATACTTCCAGTCGAGTAGTCGGGACATTTATATCAAATTGGTTTCTAAGTTTGTAACGAGATACGTTATTAACAGTGGGAGGAATCAGATTGGAGATATAACTAGGTACTTGCTTGTTGGTTGCTTTGTACATGATCGAAAGCTTTTGAATACTACGTCGAACAGATAAAAGTTGCCATCCAACTTCTTTCCTTAAATTATCAAGTGACACTGACCGTGTTAAACCGGTTACTATTCTCGCAGCTTCATTCTGAATTTTTTCCAATGAATCTTTTTCATATTCTGTACATCCATCCCAGACCGACGAAGCATATTCGAGTATAGGTCATCATATAAGATATATATTTGGTTTAAAGACTGTCTGCTTATCTTAAATTTTAGGTTTCGCATTATTCCCACCACTCTCGCAGTCGAATTAATTATATTTTGTATATGTGTATGCCATTTCCAGTTATTGCTCAGCGTTAAACCGAGATGTTTATGGTCGTCGACAAAAGTTATAGGCGTATTTTGAAAGATTAGGTTTACAGGTCGATCGAGTAGTCTTAGGGTTAAAAGCATCGCTTCAGTCTTGTTAGGATTGAAACAGACCAACCATTGTTTAGCCCAGTCAGCAATAGTTAGCAGGTCATAATTTATTATGCCTTCTAGGTCATCAGTATTTGTTGTGGAAAATGATAGAGAACTGTCGTCAGCAAATAATCGAACAATACTTAGTAGATGGTCAGTTATATCGTTGACATATATTAGAAATAGTAAAGGACCGAGCACCGAGCCTTGCGGTACGCCAGCAGTTATTAACTTGGTATCTGAGGTTAAATAGTAATGCCCTATGCCATACTATATCGAAGGCCTTAGAAATATCACAAAATACTATACATGTAGATTGCCTTTCATCAAATGCCTGACATATTTGATGGTGAATGTCTATAAGTTGGTATACCGTAAAATGGCCTGGTATAAAACCAGATTGTCTATTGTAAATCAAATTATGTGAGTGCAAGTGATTATATATATGTTTAAACATTATTCTCTCCATTACCTTACCTAGACAGCTTAATAACGATATAGGTCGATAATTTGAAGGCGTCTGCGGACACACTTTTTTAAATAAAGGAATTACATTTGCCAATTTCCACGCCATCGGAAACTGACATTCATTGACAGATCTGAGAAGAGGATCGCTAGAGGTTTTGAGACAGATGTAATAGTTCCTTTTAGCATTCTATGACTAAATAAATCGTGTCCACAAGCTTTATTAGTTTGTAAAATCTTTATAGTATCTCTGACCTCAGATTCGTTTATATTAATCATATCAAGAACTTGGTTAGTTTTTAATTCAAGCGGCGGTAAAGTAGAGTTGCTATCGTCAACCGTTGATATTGAAACGAAGAAGTTGTTTAGACAATTAGCTTTTTCAACATCAGAAAAACAGACAATTTCACTATTACCGTCAGTCGTTTTTAATGGTGGAATAGTTCCACTTGATTTGCTATCTTTCACAAAATGTCGAACTAGCTTCCAGAAATATCTTTGAACAGATAAAACTATAGTAATAAAAAGGATTTGTTTTCGTCTCGTTGTCATAAATACCTCATGTTCATTTAACGTCCAATTGAACAGATAAAACTATAGTAATAAAAAGGATTTATTTTCATCCCGTTGTCATATTTATTTTTCAACACGGCATTTTCCTCCTCCACTATAGCTAATTTATTTCTACGATATTGAAAAATTATTAATAATTTGTAAAAAAAAATAAAAAAAAATAGCAAAAGCCTCCACTCGTGCACACACCCCCAGCGACTGGGCAGATTTCTTAGCCGGCACCCAGCCACTGGGGTGTTGGGACCTTTCTTAAGCCCACGCATCTGTTGGCTCACAGTCTCATTTTACGGGTCGCCTTTAACCCCATTACCAATTCCTCAATTCAGAGAAACCGACGAAGTAAGGGTTTTCGTCCAATAACACAAACTGGTCACCAACACAAAAAACGTGACAATTGGTGTCATAAATACATCATGTCTTTTCCAATTGAACAGATAAATTTAATAGGTTATAACAAAAATACTATAGCAAAATGGATAATATAATAATCAAACATATGGAATCTTATAACGCTGTTAAAGAATATTACGGTGTTTCTACAACATTAAAACATTTTAAAATGAGAATAATATGCAATATAGAATACATGAAATATCAACGTAATTTATTACGCTCCGATAAAAACGTTGCATTTACAATATTATACCGGCAGTTGTGTCGCTGGTACAAGTATCAAATTCGCGAAATGAAGCGATTAAATGGGATCGGAGAAACACTACCGAAAAATAATATTATTATAAAACCGTTTAAAATCAACGATTCGTTTACGGTTCGATATTGCTTTTAACGAAGAAGAAATTATTAGAAGAAATCATTAATGTAATTTCAATGCGCGCGTGTGATAGTTTATTTTCCTCCTCCACTATAGCTAATTTATTTCGCAGATCAGCAACTAACTCTACCAACTCTAGTCTACCACGTTCCCCCATAGCCACAGGGCAGCGTAGTTGCTTATGTCTACAAAGAGTTTGGGCACTAACGAACTTACAGGGGCATCTGGGGCATTGAAATTGTGGGGCGACACAAGGAAACTTTCTACGTCTCGATATATGTCTTCGTAGATAGTCTTTACAAGCAAAAGTCTTACAACAAGTAGCACACTCCATTTTTTTTTTGGTATATATATGTATATGTTTATGTTTAATTGGACATGAAAAAACATCATGTGTAAATTTTTCATGTCCAATTGAACAGATAAATCTCATAGGTTATATTACAGAAAATATGATAACGCCAGAAATCGAAAGTTTGAGAAGAGAAGCCGAATCTCTAGGGATTAATTATAGTAAACGGTTGAGAGTTAGGGGGTTGACAAATCTTATAAACTCCACAAAGAATGAGGCGTTTATGAAGTGGTTTACCCGCGCCCACAAACGAGGAGCCTTTAAAGACCTGTCTCTAGCGGAGGAAGTTGGTAACAGAATTCAAAAAGAAAGTATTGCGGGGTTAAGGGCCAGTGTAATCAAACCTTCAAGCACATCCCAAATTAGACGCCAAAATAATAAGAAAAAATCTATCGTTAGCGCGATAGTGGAAAAAGGTGAAGAAATATTGGGGGCTCACGATGAAACGTTGGAAAAGGTAGAAAAGGGAAGACAGGTAGTTGCATTATCCTTTCGTAAAAACATTGACATCAACGAGTCTGAACGCTTGTCCGATAAAATCGCTCCGTATCTAACAACAAATTTTTATTTGAGATATTCATATTCTTACAAGCTAGAACATATGGAGGAAACTAAAAATGGAAAACCTAAAACTATAATATTTCACAAAAATCTCGGTGGTAGCGAACCACTATCATCAATGAAAACCGTTAAAAAAATGGTTGTCAGATAAGGAGCAAACACGAATAATGTCCGATAAATAGACAGACCGAATACAAAGTAGAAGTTGTAAGATGGGAGAGGTTTTTGTAAAGTTAATACAGGGCAGTAGGGGAATAGATTTGGGACTGCAATCCAAAGAATCAGCGGGAGGAGAAACTTCCAGAATTGGTTGAGGAATAGAAAAGGTATGTATTCTTTAGATAAGTATAATGACGACCTTTGTCTGTTCAGGTGTCTAGCTATGCACCTTGATAAAAAGATCAGACCTGACAGATGTACAGAAAAAGCGAAAGAACTTAGTGAGCAATATTTCGGTAGTAATGTGGTTTCACCAATTCCTTTTTCCGATCTGAAAAAGGTTGAAGAGTTTTTTTAAATTGGTATAGAAGTATATCAACCCACCAAATGTGACGTATGGTGGTTGAAAAAGGTACCAGCGCACTATGACGCAATAGGTAATAAACCAATGACAATAGGACTGTTTAATAATCACGCATTTCTGATAAAAAAACCTTAAAAACCTATCTAAAATTTACGCCTGCGATAATTGCAAGCAGAAATTCACGAAAGCGAGTAATATGAAGAGATACGGACCAACATGTATGAGAGGTGAGACAAAAGTAATATGTGATGGTAATTATTTAGAGCGCCCGCGTTCGTCGTTCGAGAAAGCGTTCTACCCAAAAGGTTCTAACAGTTATGGTGCGATCGATTGGATGCACTCTGTGGAAAAGCGGGAGGGAATTCACATTCACCACGAATAGTGCGGACACGGGGGTGAAAGATGGATTTTAGGAGCTCCGGTAGATGGATACTGTCCAGAAACCAATACCGTATATCAATATCACGGCTGTTACTGGCACGGGTGTGAGATTCATGCAAAGCATAACAAAGAGGAACGCGCATCCATAATGAGAAGAGATAAAGTTATTAGAAAAAGCAAAGAATTCAACCTAGTAGTTATGTGGGAATGCGAATTTCGAAGAACGGGTAAAGATATAAAGATCGGTTGCGACACTACTCTTTATCCATATCAGATAGTATACGATTTTGAGGCGTATCTCCAGCCAGAAGTTGAAACTACCGGTAATAGTTTAGAGTACGAAGCTGAGCACGTTCCGGTAAGCGTTAGTATAGGAGATAATTTCTCAGGAACGGTAACTCATTACGCAAACACGTCTTATTTGGAATTAATAAATCACTGAACTACTTTCGGCAAGGGAGATAATCAATATCATGCGAACTATTTTCATACGAGCCAAGCGGATTGTTCTGTTTATGATTAGTATATATAGTGTTAAGCTATCTCCTGTGATATATAATGATACATTACTTTGTTATGTTATGGGTACTAATACATGTTGTTTCAATAGCGTATCTCTGTAACGGTATCGTTGTAGATGGAGTTGCAAATAATTTAATAATTATTACGTTCAAATGGTGGCGTAATACTGATAGCACTTCTGTATAACTGTGATTGTCGTAAATGGCGCAACAGTCGTGAGGTTAAGGTCGCCGACTTCAATGATTTAATTACTGATTCCCGGAAGGGTCGGTGGTTCAAACCTCGACGTGGTATAAATTTTTTTTCTCCATATATATTATTTTTGTGATTTTAATATTTTTTAATATTTTCACAATTTTATGATTTTAATAAAAATACCTATAAATTGATAGAAACTTACCAACAATTAAAGTGTCTGTCTTTAAGTAATATATACACAGACAGTTTGTTACTGATTTTTTAAGTTTAAGTAATATATACACAGACAGTTTGTTACTGTTTTTTTAAGTTTGAGGTACTGTCTATACTGTCTATACCATATAATGTTTTTACTGTCCCAAAATCTATTTATTTTTGGCTGTCACAATTAATTAATTTTCGGACAGCAAACATTTTTTTATTAATTTGAAATAATTATTGTCCTCCATCTGCTCACAACACTGTTCGAACTGCGCCTGTGGCTACCACGACCAGAATTCACTGGCCGCAAACACAGTAGCCATCGGCGTCTATTTATTAAATTATTATTTTGTATTTTATTTGAATTCCGCGTGAACGCTGCATTTTGTGTCAACACCATTTACAGAAAATATTGGTGATTTTCTAAACGAATATCGGAGAAATGCGGCTATATATTTTGTCAATTTTCAACACCATTTACAGAAAAAAATTACTGATTTTTTCAAACAATATCGGCACAACTAAATACGGTGATAGAATTTTTGTCAACTTTCCAACACCATTTCCGGAAAATATTACTGATTTTCTAAAAACAATATCGGCGAAGGTGTACTGAACTACTCTTTATTTTAAATAACCAGCCGTCTAATAGATCTGTGTATAATCGAGAGTATTACGTTAAATTGTCATGTTGTCTCCGACAGTGAGGTGTTGCGGCACACATCAAAACGACACGTCAATTTCAAAACATTGCCTAAGGGTCACAGCAGTGTGGTGTCATCAGATCAACACCTCGTCACACACAACTACGCATTATAGATTTTTTCCCCACACAAAGCGACGTGTATTTACAACTAGATCTGTGTAATGTGTCGGGTGTAGCCAAAGACCATACATAAATTCGTAATTAGTCACAGATGTAGCCTTAAAATATAATCGATTTCCTTAAATTACGTCCGCTGTTGACAGATATTTCAGAGCAGAACGTCATCGTAATTTGCCGTTATTCATTTCCAAAATTAGCCATATATTCTGTAAATGGCGTTGAAAGTTGACAATAAATTAAGACCAGATCAGTACGTTAAATCGCTATCGACGACAACTGACGATCCGATGAGAGAGTAATACCGTTTAAGCGTATCCAATGTTAAATATACATCGTTATTGTTTTATGATTTTCGTAGTATTTACCGAGAAATTCAAACCGTTTCCAATTATTGGGGAACATAATATCATGATTAGCACATCGTTTCACTAAGCGGGGGCTACTCAGGAAATGGGATCACACGGTCTATTGTTTACACTGGATTAATGGCGGCCTCCATGAGGTCTCAGGTAAATCTTATTTTTCAATAATGCTACTGTGGTTTCTTCCTTTTAGTGATAACCATGTTCCAGCCGTTAACACTTATTTAACAACATTACTTAATATGTAGTTAGTCTGAACATTCTGCAGAGAAATCTGAATTGGACGGAATCGAGCGTTGTTTAAACTTAGTCCGGTTCATATGCACAGGTCAAAATATGAACTGAAAATGGCGCTTTGTGTGACAGAAATCCGTACGCGGACGAATAAAAAAAATATTTTGTTATAAATATCACATACAGCGAAACAGCGGTAGCATCTACTGTTTTAATAATATGCATACATATTGTAATTAATGTTTAATAGTGATATACTTATGAATACTATACGATACTATGGTTTATACTCCAGCACTATGTTTTTAGGCTATGTGATTTGCCTCAATATAAACTGGATTAATTAATACTTATATTCATGCGCTTCATGACAACATCATTACATTTAAAATATACAAATATTACTTAAAGGGGTACCGATATGATACATTTTAATAATATAAATATTGAAAATACACATTGCAATCGCTTACAACATAAGTTATTGATTGAAAATAGTCACTGCATCGTGACCTATTTGACCGCATTACCTATTGCGCGGCAACCTCATCAAATCCCCTGTTTACATAGGTAACCGGGATTTGGTGAGGTTGGCTCGCTAATACAATGTTTGCGTAATGTCATATTTGTGATAAAGATCCCGCAAAACTTACAGAAAAATTCGCAGAAGATTTTAAAGTCAGGGGAAAAGCTATAAGAGAAGAAGTATGGTCAAGATACGAATTTAATACGGAATATTTACTCGAAAAACAAATCGCCCAGATCGAACAGTGGATAGATCAAGTACCGGTTATAGGTTTTAACAGCAGTAAGTACGATATAAACTTAATAAAGAAATATTTAGTAGGTGAACTGTCATCAACAACGAAGAAAGTAATGGTTGGAAAAAGGGTGAGCGCGACAATATTTCTATTTACTCCGGAGTTTAGATTTCTTGATGTAATACTTTACCTAGGACCCGGTGTAAGTTACGATAGTTGGATAAAAGCCTACGACTGCAAAGGACAGAAATCTTTCTTTCCTTACGAGTGGTTCGATTCTACAAACAAGTTGGATTACCCGGGACTACCGGATATAGAGAATTGGTATTCCAAACTATCTGGGAAAATGTTACTAGACGAAAAGGAATTAAGTAAATGTCGTAGAATTTTCGAAGAAAATAATATGAAAACTTTCAGAGATTGGTTGAAATATTATAACGATTTAGATGTAGCACCGTTCCTAGAAGCTGTGGGAAAAATGTGTGAATTTTATAAACACAGGGTTGTAGATATTTTCAAAGACGCGGTAACACTACCGGGTGTGGCTATACAATATTTATTGAGAGGAACCATTAAAGAACAAAAATCTTCAAAGACGATTATACCGGAGGATGCTCTATGCGCACCGAAAGAAGAAACATACAAAAATGAATGAAAGGGACGCTCTAGTTGGTGGACCATCGATAGTATTTACGCGATATGGCGGAAGCCGGTGTTTCAAATATTAGAGTGGGTTCCAAACCTTGCGAGGCTGTTTTGGGGTACGACGCAAACGCGTTATATTTATCTACGTTAAATAAAGAGATGCCGTGTGGGAAAGAAACTATACATCATATACATAACCCACATAATCCTAAACTTATTAAAAAGTTTAGTAAAAGAGTTTTATCCGGAGACTGGTTTGGGTTTGCGGAGGTGGATATAGAAGTTCCACGCAACTTAAAAGATAAGTTTTCCGAAATGTCTCCACTTTTTATAAACAGAGAAGTAGAGGTTGATGAAGTTCCCGCGCACATGTTAAAATAGTTAACAGATACTGGCCGAACTAGAGGAAACGGAAGAAAATTGGTGGGATCTATGTCGGCCATTAAAGTATTGCTGTACGCGTCACTGTTGAAATGGTATTTAAAACACGGCCTAGAAATAACGGGAGTTTATCGTGTTATAGATTATATTAGTGGTAAACCCTTCGAATGGTTCGCTAAAGAAGTTACAGCCGCAAGACGAACGGGGGATGTAGAACTGAATAAGAAACCGGTGGCCGACATAATGAAATTATTAGGAAACTCGTGTTGCGGAAAAATGATAGAGGCAACGGAGAGACATTTAAATACGACATATACGCGAGACGAAACCTGTGTTGACAAAGCATTAAGTTCCGCGTATTTTGACGATTTGGAAGAGATAGGAGATGCGTACGAAATATCTTCAAGAAAACCCCGGTGCTCAGTAAAGAGACCATTCCACTGCGGAATAGCGGTTTATCAACTAGCTAAATTGAGAATGTTGGAATTTTACTACGAATTTCTAGACAAATACGTAAAACGAGAAGACTTCGAATTAATACAGATGGACACGGATAGTATGTATATAGGAGTTAGTGGAAAAACGATAGAGGAATTGATTAGACCTAACTTACTAGAGTTTGAAAAAGAAAAAAAGAAATTGTTAGCTTGGGATAAATGGAGTAATAGAGAACCAGGACTTTTCAAAATGGAATTTAGCGGAGATAGGGCGATAGCGTTATCTAGTAAGTGTTATTTCGTAGAAAAAATTAATTCAATTAATAAAAACTCCGCGAAATGAATGTCCAAGAGAACTAACGATTTAAATTGGGATAGATATAAACGAGTACTAAGCGAAACTACAGAAGATGGAAAACACATTATAGATGTAGCGCAAAATAGAGGATTTAAAATGAAAGACGGCGTTATGAAAACGTACTGTCAACGAAAATTAGGACTATCGGCGTACTACGATAAAAGACGCGTGTTATCGGACGGAATACATACGGAACCTCTCTAAAGACTCTGACGATCCGGGGGTAACTGGGTGTCAGAAGGCACCATAAGAAGTTCTTCGCGAACAAACCCTCGAGAGGGCCCATCATCCAAATAGTAGAGCACGGGCTCATCAGTTTTGGTAATAGATCGATCTAGATGATATACATTGAGAGACCACACGGGATCAGTCGCGCGGCGGCTACCACCTTCGACTCTCCCGGTTGATAGAGGTACCGGACGTCAACATCCGATGGAAGCCGTTGTTCCTCTAAACCAACGGGTCGCCCGCGCGAGACGGCAGAGGGCTTGCTCGTTACCCTTTTAAACTTGATAGCATCTACGGGCTTCTTACCTATCAATCTGGTCACCTCTCCGTTCAGTGCGATACCACGGCGGGCAGTCTGGCCACCCACTCGGTCGATCGCGAATGAGGGTCTACAAGTTCTTTAGCGTATTGGTGTCCGAACAGTCTCTCAGCCAGGGTTCGATTGAAGCGTTCCACGATCCCCTGGTCCCGGTGGATGTTGACGCGGCCGCGTCTGATAGAAACTTTGTGCTTAGACAATAGATGAGAGACCACGCCCATGAACTCGCGGCCGGGATCGACCTGGAGAAGATTCGGCCATTTGAGAGGATTCCTCTTATATATTCGGGAAAGAGCCTCGGCCACCTCCTTAGACTCTTTAGTGGCCAACGGCTCAGCCCCCTTATAACGACTCGCTACGTCAACGATTGTCAGTGCGTACTTGTACGTCTTGCGACCGACGCGATCGTGAGGGAGAAACAGGAGATCCGCTTGGTGAACTTGGTTCAGAACCGGCACGTCGAATTTCGGGCGCGGAATATTGTGAGGCGCGGGTAAATAGATCTGCCAGATGGCCTGCTTCTTGAGCCATTCCTTGACAGCGTTTTCGTAAACCTTGGTCGCTGCCGCGAGGTTCTTGATGGCCGCGAGTCCCTTCCAGTAGCCGCGTGGGCTATAGTACGTATTCGCGAGCTTCCGCGTTAGTTTGGTATCAAGTTTACGCGTGTTCATCGTATGCGAAGTATTCTAATATATCGGACAATCTCCAACATGCACTCGTCAGCTCATCTGGTAACTGCGTCGTTAATAATAAACCTTTCTTGGAAGTACAATCACATTTGGAGGTTAAGTTCTGAAGGAACTCGGAGGAATCGATTGGAGTAGAGGAGGATTCTATCCGCTTAGCGAAAAGGGTGGCCGCTTTTCCGTCCTCGCGCCACGTCTCGAGAGAATCTTGGGCCAGACGAATCATACTCTTTGCACCAGCTATACGATGTTTTTGGGCAGTGTACCCTACATCGATCATAGCGTAATAAAGTTCGTCAACTAACATCGTTCTATATAGTATTAAAAAAAAAAAAAAAAAAAAATTTAAAAAAAAAAAAAAAAAAAAATTAAAATAATTATTAATTTTGTAAAATTTAAAATTTCGATTGAATATAGTAGCCGAGGAAACCCACCACACACATTCCTACGACGATGAACGCGATCTCGCGGTCTTTTTGGGCCTCTGACGGTACATAGAAATCTGAAAGTTGCGGCTCACGATCCAGCGGCGGAAGACTTCTCTGCGGATATGCCAGCGTGTACTCGCGGTTGGCTTCTTCAACGTTCTGGAAAGTTTGCGCGGCGTGATTCTCGCGGCGAAGCTCTTCGTTGACCCAGTCCAGATGGGAGGTTCGTTTTTTCGACCATGCTTCCTTCGCGCTCTGGAGTTGTTCTACAGCTAAATCGTGACGCTTGCGCTCCTCATCCACGTTCGAGCTTCTCATTTTAGAGAATATAAAGTTGCTACCGCTGAACGCCAATGCGTTTACGAGCGCACCACCTATCATTATTCCGATCGAAACCATTTTATTTTCATATATTAACGGGTAGAATTCCAGCTTTAACTAGATAATCTCGGGTCCAAACTGCGGCAGCTACATCTAAGGTTACGAACCCTACGTCTCTCGCAGTAAAGTCCAGTTTGGGAGCGGACCCTCCTAGGGTCATCTTTGATAGTCGAGCGTACCCGATACTGAGACCCGATATCACCACGGCGTGATAAAGCGCATTCACTATCATTTTACCATCTTGTTAAGCAATTATTGCATATAAAAAGGATCGCGTTTAATGTTTAAATGGGGCGCATCCAACAGTGTCGGGGGTTGTTTTTTCAATTTCAACCTCGTTGATGACCTGTTGTTGAAACGGTAAAGCACATACAGGGTGCCCACAACCGACAGACCACCAACAACAACCCACGGGATCCAATCAGTATTGGGAGTTGGAGCAATCGGTTTCGATCCAATAGCGATTGGGGGAGAAACAGCTGCCACCGGGTGTTTTGTCGTCTCCGATTGCAACTCCAATCTCAATTTGAGTTTGACATCTCGAAGCTCGGCGAGTATTTTATCTTGTTTAACTTTTCGGGTGACAGCCGCCGCCCGCCCAGCTGCCTGTCTTTTTGGGTTTTTATGTCGTGCTGTTGAGGGTTCATCCAACGTGCTCTGGTTCAACTCCAATTTCGATTGGGTTGAGTGTGGTTCCGTCACTCTCGCGGGTGTGTCTTGTGCCATCATTTATAATTATTGGGCTTATTAGTTCGTGGGCATATATGTCCAAATTGACAGTGTTTACCGTGGTCAACGCGGTTGTCAGCGGAGCTAAGTACATTCCAAACTTGTGATAAATTGAGCAGCATGCCGTTCTAAGAGTGTGTCCTACAAAAGGGTCAGTCTCTAGATCGCGAATCAACCCCGGGTGTCTGGTATAGGGAGAAGTATACTAACGGTGGTAGCGTACAAATGAATAGCCGCCGATCCGACAGTTTTTGTCATCTCCGCACCTAATTTGGATTCGTATCGCGCGTACATCGTATCGACCTCCGCATCCGACATCTTATCCACCTGACAAACTGAGAGACGCCTACCGAGATAATGCTCCGACTGTCCCCCAGCAACCAGCGCAGCTAGACGCTCGCGACGCGCCGCGTTTTCATTTTCATTCGGGACCGTATCGGCAGTCGTGCTGACAGTCGTGCTGACAGTCGTGCTGACAGGTGTTCCTACAGTTTCAGTCGGAGCGACTGTTTCTTCAATTAGCTGATCGAGAAGTTCGTCGCAGTTCATTTTTCTTAAAATTAATTTAATTATTCTTACGAGTCTCATAAGTCTAACATATTGTCAAGCGCACCACCCGATACTTATGATCACCGTTATGCTCGCAATAAAGCTCGCAGCGGAGCAACAAATTCTTAGCAATTGCTCAGCATTGTTAAGCATTTTCTCAGCATTGTTAAGTATTTGTTAAGCATTGTTCAACATTATATGCGGTTGGTTGATCAGTCTTTAGCAGAAGCTTGGCGTGCTTAGTTTCCGAAAGTATCTGTCGAACCTCCAGGCGCTCCTCGCGCGTTGGGATAACGTCGTTCTCTCTAAGACATTCATCGAATGAGTCTCGGTCCTTGCAGTGGAAGAGGGCGACCCATTTCGTTTGCTCGCGCAGATCATTGAGGACGGCGTTGTACTTCTGAGTGGAGATCCATACGCTTTGCCTCGCATTGCGGCCAGAAAATGCGAGCTCGGAGAGCATGTCCTTCTTTTTGGTCATCGCCGCCTTGGCCGAGCAGTCGTCAATCACGTATAGGGTGGGCTCTCCCTGGAATATTTGATAGAAGACACGCAGCCAACCGTGAAGCCTGTCGCCGGGGTCAATAACGTATACCTCAGGGTCGGTCCATATCCACGGGCGCCGCTGATAAGTATCGTTGTGCCGCACAGTGGGACACAGGATCACAAGGTGACGAGAGGCATCGTGGTAGGAGCCCTCGAGAAAGTCGAGGATGAAAACCGTTTTTCCGCATCCTGTCTGCCCACATATTATGGCAGAGTGGGCATCTCCAATCGTGAATTGGCATTGATTTTTAGTAGATCACTGAGACGTATCGGCCATCTTCTATATGGAGTTGCGCGTCCGTTATTATATATAAGTATACGTTCAATGTGCCAGCTCCATCCGCCTCTTTGGTTATCTGGATCGTCACACCCTCACTAGCGTTCTCAACTTGGCGTCCACTACCGTGCATTTGGTCGTCGTCGCTGGCTCGCATGTCTAACCATAGAGCGTATTTGGTAGTCAGAAAATCCGAGAGGGAGACGTCCGAGAGCTGCAGGTCTTTGGCAACCGCGGCAACCAACCTCCGGGGAACGCTTAGAGCCGGAAGCAAAATGTTTCCTTACTTCGTCCCACAGCTGGTGCGCGCGAAGACCCGCGCTGTAGAGTTGATTGGGTACTCCCTCGATCGTCACATCTACCTTCGTGATTTTGGGGTTATAAAATTTGTCGGATTTTCTAGCACCGAGCGCGAACCGACCCTCCTCGAACAACATCAGTATACCTTTCATCGAGCGGGCGGGTACGTTGACGTTAATATTCCACAATGTGTCGCTTTTGTCTTTCGTCATCTTGCGGTGGCGAATAACTCGGTCGTAAAGTATGGCAACGCGCCCGGCGTACTGGGATCTGATTAATCGCACGAGTTCGGGCATCGTGACCATGTCGTACTCCAGCGAAACATTGTCGATCGTATACTTCGATGTCATGTCAGTGGCTATGAGAACTCGGCCGTAGTCGTTGAACGTTAGCTCGTATTCGAGGCGGTCAGCTAAGGCACTCTGATAGTAGGGCATGTGACTCTCCAGCAACTCAAAATCTAGAGGTATGTAGAATCGGTTGCCGTATGCGGCCGCGACCGCGTTGTCGCTCACGACGTTATCTGCCTTGTCACCAGCCCCGATTCTAAGTCTGGTTACGTTCTTATTTCGACTAGTGTCAATACCCTGATAGACAGCGTTTTCGCGCTCTTGCGCCGTCTTCCACAGGTCCTGGTAGCAATGGTAGACGTCGCTGTCATCGTTCGACATCACCTCATTACCAGAAATCTTTATCATGGTCTTCTTGACGATGGCGCGACCCAGGTTCTGAACGATGGTTCGGTCCGCGTCCGTCGATGTAAGCGAAATAGTGAAAGCGAGGCGAACAGTCCCCGGCATAATGACGTCGATAGCTCCGAGGTTGGGAAAGCGGACTAAGAGCTGCTGGTTCTGGTCGATCGTCGATGGGTTGTTCGTAATAACGACACTCTGTCTCACACCTTTTGCCCCGAGGGGCTCACGCAGTCTGCGATATGGATTGAGTTTGCGACCGTATTGACTCGAAGACATAATCTATTAAACCTGTATGGTTTTGTCTTTAATATAATAATTATTTTTAATAAAAATTATAAAGATGGCGGGTTTCGATATTGGCATGGACGAATTCAATCGCGACCTCGAAGATTACGATATTGACATGGATGAAATCGGTGAATCCGATTTCCGCGATGACGATACCTTCTACGGCATTGCCGAAACGCCCGAAACTCCAACGTGGGCGGGCGGTGCCGATATTCCTGCGGATCCCCTGGGTTTTTAGGTTCGCCCCGTGTAGGGGTGACATGGCTTCCTCTCGGGGGAAATGGATTCTCTGGTGAAAAAGTGGGAGAGTATAATGTCCAAATACGGCATCAAGGCCACGTTGGAGTTTCGCAGCACTAAAAGAGGAGACCTGTGGGTTAAATGGAGCAATAGCTCGAAGTTGCTGACGTACAAGAACGACCCGAACCGGTTCCTCGGCCCCTCTTCCTTGGGCCGATATGGAGTACTATTCGCTCGAGCTCTCGGATTGATCGGGGACCCGTCGCGGAGGCCTAAAAAAATGATAAAAACAATTATACCGGCCCGCGCTGTAGAGGCCCTCAAGTCTACCGACGAAACGATTGCGAAGACGGCCTCCGCGATAGAAACTGTCGAGCTCAGCGAACTCCCTCAAATAGCCACCGACGCTATTAACACGGTGGAAACTACGGTCAACGAAATAAACGGCACGCAGTTTGACCCACCATTACCTCTTCGCGAACTCATGGGACTCGATAAGGTTCTGCAAACGGTCCGGGGCGAACTGGTCAATAACCTCTCCAAACTCACGGTGCTGGACGAACATATCGCGCAAGAAGAAAGAAAAATAAAGGAAGCCCGTGGCGATAGAGAATCTACCGAGCGGATCAACAAACTTCTGCGGTCGTTGCGGGACGAAAGAGAAGCTCGCATGGAGGTTGTCTCGACAAACCGTGAGGCACTTTCCGGCCAATTAAATCGGAGCCACGAAATAATCTCGAGGGTCCTGCACGAGGACACGACACTCGGTGAGCGTCTTCGCACTCTGTTCAGAGAGAAGGGCGTCACGATAGTAACCATCATCGCAGCTTTCACCATGATTATATCGACCCTAATTCTATATATATCGTCTCTAGTTCTATCTATCACGGGTGGTTCGGCACCAGCACCCGCGCCAGCACCAGCGCCGGCGCCAGCACCAGCTCCATCCGGTGGAGCCAAATAATGGATAAAAAAACAACTAAAAGCCCTCGCCAATCTCTTGGCTAAATTAGCAGGAAAGTTGGCTGCCGCGCTGCCTGGGTTGATCGGGGGTCTCCTCTCCTTCTTGCTATCTATTTTATCAAAAACGGTCGGATGGCTCGCCAATAATGTTTGGGCTCTAATCGTGGCAATCGCCGGTCTCCTACTTTTAGCCTCCCGAGAGTTCCTAGATCCAAAGCACAAATAGTCCGGCCGCCACGAGGGCTACGACGAGCCCTAATTTCTCCTCCTCGTGGGTTGTGACACTATTTTCCCCCCAATCGCGTTCAACAGTGTTGAGGGGGGAACTCAATTCGTGAATTGGGGGTCCTATTGCAGAGGGTGAAACAGGAGCGGAACTCGGTGGAACACTGGGTTCAAATGAACTTGATGGGGTGTCCAATTCGTGAATTGGTGTGGGTGCTTGCGGTTTTATGAAATCTTTTTCAAATTTATTTGAATTTCCACTGTTGAACCCGACCGTCTTGGTGGGGAGTTTGATGATACCAGTGTTCACGTTCCCGTTGCGGCCGATTTTTTGATTGGCGGTGGCGACTACGATCTGATTATTGTAACCGTCAACCGGGTCGTCTCGTAGTATCATATTACTCGGCGCCATATAAAGACCTATTCCAAATGCGTAGTCTACCGGGGTGCGGGCAGTCTGTAAAACGTCTTGATAATTCTGGATCGCCTTCTGGAGGTCCACCTTAGCTGAGATGGCGTCCTCGACGAGTGCCAAGAACTGTTTTTGTGCGTCAAAGGCCGTTCCTATACCAAGTATAGCGCTGCGCGTTTGCTTCTGTGAGGCGAGGATTGCCCATACGTATACGCGTATGGATTCGTTGAGGCGAATAACCCCACCCTGCGTAAATCCAGTGCTTTTATCTAACATAAATGTGGTCCACGCATTTCGCATCTGTGGAGTATCACCCAGGTCTAGGTATTCCACATGGGCTACTTTAGTAGGCAGCCAATGGCAATCACCATCATTACACGCGAGTCCACCAAGCACTTCAGCACCGAACGTCATCTTATTCAACTTATAATTATATTTAGTCCATGTTGCCATTTTTCTAACTGGTGGTGGGGTGGCCCCTCGAGCGCACCATAGCCCTGAGAAATATACTGGAACTTTATCCAGACGCTCCCCACTAATAAGCCTTTAAGGTGAACTAACCCTAACTGTTGGTCGGGGTGTATACTTTCTGTCTCCAGTCGGCGTCCTTTGATACCCCAAATTCGCTACACAATCTTTCGAACGCCTTACGGTCGTATGTGCTGGAAATGGGATCCCAGCCATCGTCTTGAGGCAGTGGAATACCTAGTTCTTTGAGAATCCTCCTAATTGTGTAATACACGTGAAAGTTGTAGACACTTCGGAGCATGATATTTTTGGATGTCAAATGGTCTTGATGCGAAACTCCGCATCCGGCCGTTGCGCACCATACAGCGAAATTTAGCTGGTTCTGCCAGAAGTTCATATGGGAAAAATCCCAGCTTAATATTACATCTTGACTAGTAGTCTTTGGAACTACATATTTCTCAAATACGTTAGGGAAATTGGTGGCAAAGCCACTGTCCGGTCTAACCGTTACGGTTGGGTGTACAAGGCGGTTAACAACGTCTTTTTGCGTGTATTTACCTCCGACCGCGTACTTTGCATTAGAGTTAAAGCTAAATGCTTGGGTATCCATCGAAAGATATTATTATGTTTGCTACTATCGCTAATGTTCAAAATGGGAGTTGTGAACTTCAAAAGTCAATCGACAACTGCTGCGGAAAACGTCGGGTAGGCCTCAGATCAATCACCTTCACGGTTGGGTGGAAAAATGTGGGGGATGGCGAAGGGTTCAGCTACATGAAGGATAGACGACAAGTAGGTGTAGAGCTGTCCCCCGACCTTTGGAGTTCGAGATCCCTCCAAGCTTTTGTTGCGTCGGAGCTTGCTGGTAGAGCCAGCCTCACAATCTCGAAGGTTACCGGACTCGCGACATTTACCGTCGAACCCTTTGGCTTTGGCTGTGCGGCTCGGTTTTACAAAAACATACTCCGACAATAGGGGTTGGTTTAACCCGGGCGAGCACGTCGGTGACATCCCAGTAAACTTCGTCTTCACGAAAACTCTCAGAATGCACCTGGATCAGCTGAACATATCGTACAACACGTTAGACGGAGCTCCCAGTACATTACTAAAAACTGTGCACGCCAGCGACTGTTTCTATGGTGAGACCCTGACCTTATACTTCCCAACCCCGGAGATGAAAGTTTTGGAATCGGGACACATCCACGAGTTGAAGATTTCTATTCTAGATGATAAAGCGCGAGAGTTGAATAACTATTACTCGATTTCGAGCGATCTCGAAATAACCGATTAAACATAATATATATATACGTATTAATCATGAGCATATACGGTCCAGGTAGTTCCAACTTAGAACGGGACGTTCCCGTCGCGGCCGCAGCATACGATGAAGCCGCAATGAGAAGGCTGGAGAGGGGCGTATCACAGTCCCACACAATTTTAACTAGGGCGATTGAACAAATTAGAACGTTGCAAGCTAGCAGACACGTCATAACAGTTTGTGCCGAGGAGCGGGGTTCACTAAGCGAGGGGGGCTACGAATATTCATTCGGTGCCAACGCGAGCAACAGATACGGGGGATACACTATGGCAGTGTCCGGGACGATTTTTCGAATGGCGGTCTGCTCGGTCAACTTTCGCGGACACGCCACTGCCGAAGTCCGAGTGAATGTCGTCCTGAATGGTGTAGAACAGAATATTGGCATCACCAAGCACGCGGGACAGAGGTCAGGGTTTACTATATTCGATGATGACACTACAATTAAAGTTTCGGCAGGTAGTGTTATTAACTTTGTTACAAAAATTGCTGACCCATCAGCTTCCTCCACTGTAGTGACACTGTTAATACAACATGATTTATGATGAATGATGAGAAAATATATCCACACTTACCTTCGGAGACGGTCGACCCGGCATCCTTTAGGATGACCAGGATCGTCGAGATACAACATATTCTACAACACGAGGGAGAGACGCGGACGGGTTATGCGAAGAAATATAGACGGTCGGTCAATATATTAGAGGGGGTGAGCACCGCGTTAGCCACAGCATCCGTTATAAGTGGGGTGGGGAGTGTGTCTTTATTGTCAACAGTTGTCGCTGCACCGGTCGCGGCGGCCTTGAGTGCTGTAGCGGCGGGGGCGGGACTGTTTTGCATGACGACCAGACTCGTGAGCCGAAAACTAGAGGCAAAGAGTCGAAAGCACGATCGAATAGCGGTTCTCGCGAGATCTAAGAAAAACAGTATCGACGTTATCGTGTCGAAAGCGATAACCGACAACGATATATCGGATAGCGAGTTCAAAATGGTCGTCGAAGAGATGGTCAGATACCAGGAGTTAAAGGGTACTATCCGGTCCAAGGCTCGACCACAAATTCTGACGGACGAAGACGTAAAAAAACTCGTAATGGAGGGGAGGGCCGACGAGAGAAAAAATCTCCTCGACCGTCTCGGGACGTGATATGCTTATTCGCGTGTTTGAGGCAACAGCAGGATATTCCTCCACCTTACAGCCCAGCTGTTCCGACGGCCCCTCCATACGGAACATAAATACAATTTTAGGACCCCGTTACGACACCCACTGACCACCATACATTTCTATAACCACATTCAACAACGCATCTCGATATCTTGTCGACTATGGTTAAACTAAATACACGCCAGGCGCTATTGGAGAAATACACCGGTGACGGTTGTGTGTGTGTGTGTTTCTCCAATACACACCGCGGCCTCGATTACTCAACTGTTATATACACCCTCGTGTGTGTATTACAGCCGATAATATGGCAGCCCGCTATCGATATTTCCGGAAGTAGTTCTTACATTCTTATTGGTTGTCATGTTTTTTAATTTTTCTAATTTTACTTTTTAATAATTTAGAACGTTATAACCTATATTATTAAATAAAAAATGAACTTGTTATATATAAAACAAATAAAAATAAACGAGTAAATATTTGGTATTGCACAACACGGTTTTAGCTTCATATATGTAAAATTAACAACAATAATTTGTCTTGGGGGACGCCCCTTGACAAGAAAAAATGAGCGCTCAATGCTTCCGTGCAGGCACTTCCAAGGTTGCCTAGAATTTCGACACTGGTTCCAAGATCAGCAAATAGATGGAGGTGTGCTGTACAGGCAGCTATTATACCCGGCTAGCCACAACATGAGACGAGCAAGACAAAGACAAAGAACAAAGAAGGTGGCTAGCCGGGTGGGCCCAGAAGGTTTTTGCTGGCGCGGGTTCGAGTCCCACTCTAGGGTTTTTTTGTTTTTTTTAATTTTTTTACAAATTATTAATAATTTTTCAATATCGTAGAAATAAATTAGCTATAGTGGAGGAGGAAAATGCCGTGTTGAAAAATAAATATGACAACGGGATGAAAATAAATCCTTTTTATTACTATAGTTTTATCTGTTCAATTGGACGTTAAATGAACATGAGGTATTTATGACAACGAGACGAAAACAAATCCTTTTTATTACTATAGTTTTATCTGTTCAATTGGACCTCTTTTCAACTTATGTATTTATGACACCAATTGTCACGTTTTTGCTGTCGGGTGACAATTTCCTCGTTAACCAATTTTAGAGTTTTTCGGGGGGTGGTGGAGTAGTATATAGGGTGGAGAAATGATACCACCGTTAGGTGGTATCATTTCGACTCCCTATATACTACTCCACCTGTTAGTTGATCAACTGGACAACAATTTGGTGTCGTGTCTCCCAGCCATTCATGCACTTAGCGGGTGTGACAGTACCAGCAAGGTGGGTCCAAAACTGTCTGGCATGAAAGCATCCATGGATCTCTCCCTACTGGAAGGGTTCGGTGTAGAGGAACTGTCACCACAGATGATAAGTAATGCTGAAAAATTCCTTGTGTCTGGATTAAAGAAGACCGACTGTTCCACATTCGATGAGTATCGTTGGGAGCAGTAACACAACTCCAAGAAAGAGCTCGACTTCAACCAGCTTGTGTGCTGTTCTTCAACGCTACGAGAACACATAAAGCAAGCATATCTGCAGTGTAAGATGTGGTTACAATCTCCAACTCCTGCAGTCACCAAACCAGATCCATGCCAGTATGGTTATAAAGCAACAGATGTCGGAATCACACCTGTGATACTGCCAGTACCGTGCAGGCCCGATGACCTGCCCCCTCCATGCAAATGCCCAACATCATGTATGAGTATCAAGACATGTACTTACAGAGCAATGAACATTAAATGTATGGTGTTTTGTGGCTGTAGTAAAGGCAAAAAGTGTAGAAATCCACATAAATAAACTCTTACATATGGACAATGTGCAAATTTACAACAGGTAATATAATAAATGGTCAGAACTGTAGTGTGTGTACCATGCTGAAACCTATGTGGGCGCGCCAAGATCACCTTCATACGTCAATTCGATCATAAGTTATATCATTTTCCAGCGTTTTGGTGACCATCTTGGCGGCCATCTTGGATTTGTATACAGTTGTTCGCATAATTGGTTCTTAAAATCGGAAATATACAAAAAGACAGTTTGTTTGAGTATATATGTTAGCTATTGCCAAATATATGACGATTTCAAGATTTTGAGCACTGTACGGCGGCCATTTTGGATTTTGCCAATATCCATGAATGAAAAAATTTGAAACAACTTGTTTTGGGTCCCATATGATATAAGGAAGTAAAAAATACCAAGTTTCCAAAATCTATATGAGAAGTTCACAAAACTACGCAGTAACAGTATACTACAGGAACAACTATGAATAATTGAAGTCCGTCATTAACATGTTGAAATCAGTTTTTGCCAAATATCTTAAAAACCATTGACTTTTGGACTTAAAAATGTATTACTAACCCCCCATAATGTGGCCATTCCGAACATTTTGAGTGGTCACACGACCTTCTAGGTCCAACGGTTCTGGAGATACAGTAATGGCGGGTGGTAGTACTTTACTTAAAAAGGGGCGTGGCCATTTGACCTATTTCGCCGTCAGTGGCAAATGTGTCACCAATCAAAAAATATTCAATGACCTTCAATTAGATGATTTTTGAAGAGTTTAGCTCTTGACATATAAGTGCATACGAAACCACCATGAGCTACTAGAGTAATGGGCATGTACCTTTAAGTTTCATAGTTTAACTGTATGCAAAGTAAAGTCAATAGTAATCACGTGTACATGCCGATTAATCTTCCGGGTTATGTATGACTAAAGTGAAGGATTTCTACTTTCGTTTCCAAAGGTAAATGTTTTACTTTTCTACTAAATAGTTCCCGATTAACACTTAATACTCAGTGTTAAGTTTTCCAGTTTGTGTTTATAAATATGCACATGATGTGTGTATATCTATATAACATATTGCAAAAGAAAAATACCACAACCGGAAAACCAATAATATATGTTTCAAGTCAGATACACAATGTACACGTATGTACACAATTACTTTCAAAAAGTGCAGATCCAGATGAGCCGGCTCGTAACGAGCCGTCTCATCAGAATCTGCACTTTTTGAAAGTAATTTTAATATTTCTTAGAACAAAAACACCCCCTTGTCATAAATGGACGAATCTGAAAATCATTTTGTGACCGTTGGATTGGCCGGAACATTAGCATATCACAGTCCATTCCAGTTCCTTAGGGTTTAAAGGGCTAAGGAGTTCAGGGTTAAAGAGTTCAGCGTAAAGTGGCACATGCGTCAGATGTTATGATTTGAACTGGTACATGCATGTATATACCACGCTCTTCGAATATTTGAGCACTAAACATAATAATGAGCATATTATTAATAATAATTACACTCATGAAGCGGAAGAACAAAACATCCTTACCCAGCAGTACTCGGTCTCCATAATTTGTGTTTATTTAAGTGAGTTGGCTATAAGCTAATAAGCTAATAGTTAGATCATAAGTCATTTGATGGAGTGCAAGTCTGGGTTCGGGCTGCCGTTGTTTCAATATCATGTTGTTTCTACCCTCACATTAATAACATAAATTCGAAAGTACGTGAGGGATTTATAATTCAACGCTCTTAGTCAGCTAATTGATATATTTGTAAGAATATATACGTTTCTGCGTACTGTATATTAAAGGCTTGTTCTCGCGATTCTATACTTAACGAATATATTTCAAACACTAAACACATAATGTTAAGTCTCTACGTGAAACTGTTTAATCATGTTTTTGAAAGTGGAATTGTACCAAATGATTGGCTCGAAGGTCATATAATACCAATTTATAAGCATAAGAGCTCAAGGCATGATCCTGACAATTATAGGGCAATAACAATAGTTAGCTGTGTTGGTAAAGTATTCACTTCTATAATTACAAATAGGTTGACAACATATGAACAGAATGGGCTTATAACTGAGGCACAGGCTGGTTTTCGGAAAGGATATAGTACGGCTGATAACATTTTTACTTTACATGCAATTATAGAAATACTATTTAGTAAAAGGCAACCTCTTTTCTGCGCATTTATTGATTTTAGGATAGCTTTTGATACTGTATGGAGAAATGGCCTCTGGTATAAGCTGTTGCTGTCCCGCATAAACGGGAAATGCTTAAACATAATTAAAAACATGTATAAATGTATTAAATCTTGTGTTAAAGTAGGAAATGACTTTTCAGAATACTTTCCATGCATGGTGGGTGTCAGGCAGGGTGAAAATATGTCACCATTTTTGTTTGCCATGTTTTTGAACGACCTTGAAGATTTTCTCAATGTATGCGGTATTGTAGATTTACAATCGGTTACATCTGACATGTTTCAACATCTAGATATATATGTTAAACTATTCTTGTTATTATACGCTGACGACACTATTCTCATGTCTGAGACAGAAACTGGCCTACAAGATGCTCTAAATTATTTTCATCAATACTGTATTCAGTGGAAATTGGAAGTAAACGCATCAAAAACCAAAATTATGATTTTCAAAAAACGTAAATCATCAGAAAAGATAGCCTTTACATATAACGATAACACAATTGAAATTGTAGACCACTTTACATATTTGGGAAATGTTTTTTCACAAAACGGAACTTTTCATAAGACTAAGAAACATTTGATTGATCAAGCATCCAAAGCTCTTTTCGGCCTATTTAGAAAGATTAACAACTTGTCAACTCCAGTAGACTGTCAGCTTAAGTTATTTGATCAATGTATCACTCCAATTCTCTGCTATGCCTGTGAAATCTGGGGATTTGAAAACATTTCGGCTATAGATAAACAATTCATTTGAAATTTTGTAAAACTGTTTTGGGGTAAAGAAACTCCACACCAAATTTCATGGTTTATGGAGAACTCGGCAAATTTCCGCTTATTATTGACATTAAATGTAGAATTATTTCGTTTTGGGAAAAATTAGTTTCAGGGAAGCAGTGTAAATTATTGTTTCTTATGTATAAGTTATTATATACACAACATGAAGCAAATGTGACTCATTTCCGATGAATTCAGAATGTTAAATCTATTTTAACTGAAATTGGAGTTCCTGGCGTATGGCTTAGCCAGAACGATGTTAATGCTATCTGGCTGAGCCACTACGCCAGGACTCAGCTTCAGAACCAGTTTATTCAGTCATGGCTCACCAGCATCGATTCATCTTCACATGGAATTACGTATAGAATCTTTAAAACAGAGTTTGGATTAGAAACATATTTAATTAATGTCACGGAAAGGTTAAGAAAAACATTGACCAGATTTCGAACTTGTAATCATAGACTGGCGGTCGAAACTAGTAGATGGACAGGTGTGCCGAGAGCAAGCAGGGTCTGCAACAAATGTGGCGCTGGTGCTCTCGGTGACGAGTTTCATTTCCTTTTCGAGTGCCGCTTCTATGATGAAGTTCGAAAACGGTATATCAAGCCATTTTATTTTAGAAGACCAAATATTTTAAAATTCGCACAGCTATTTGAGAAAAAATCTGGAAAGCAATTAAGAAATTTAGCTATTTTTATAAGAAATGCTTTATGGTTATAATGACTAGTGAGCTTATACATATGCATTTTGTATTTTTACCCATCGTTGTATTATGTAATCTATTGTATACCTCGTGTGTCACGTATGTGGCTTAGAGTGAATAAAATGTATTGTATGTATTGTAATAAACATTCTTGTCAATATATTAATACAACGTGTAAACACACATTTCTTACTTTTGTGAGAATAAGTATTCAGCGTAATTCGTGGCTTGAGAGATTGCAGACGACAATTCTTAACAAAAAACTGGGTTTGACAGCACATGAGAATCGTCTCCACTGACCAGGTTTTTGTCCTCACCGACCAGCATTTGTCGCATAGCTTGCCGTCTGAAATGATAATTCACGATGTGGTCAAAGATACGTGTACTATGAAGAAAACATATAACAAAGACATCTACTCAACATATTCTTCAGCAAGTAGAAGAAGGTAAATAATTCACATGGGGCCAGTTTCACTAAACTTCGTACGACTAAAATGTTCGTAAGTTCTAAATTATGAGAGTCTGTAAATTTCACATTAACAATGTTTTATTGTAAACATTTATTGGATTTACACTTATTGCGCATAGGCAGCATATGCTCAATACATTTAAATCCATCAATTGAAATTTCCAGGTGATCCTAAATGTGCACTTTCGAACATTTTAGTCGTACGAAGGTTAGTGAAGTATGTGTGAATTCGGCTATTGCAAATTGCAATCACAACGACAAACATTTCTGAAACATTTGTCGTGGTGCTTGCCATTTGAAATAACCCACAGGAAATGGGAGACTGCATTATAAACCTGTATAATAAGTATGTATCAGGTATTGGATTTTTAAGTCACTAAATGCTGCGGTTGTTAACGTTCTCTCACATTTAATTCCTTAAAAATCCAAAATGTGAAGTATAACTTATACGTTAGTTGAAGTAATATAAATAATATAAATACAATTAACGTCACAACCTTATTTGGACCTTGTGTAAGTAGCATATACCTACGTAATATCTGACTCACAGACTGGTAGCCTCATTTTGGGCGTTGCTAAGTAACATATTACCCAGGGGCGTCGGAACAGGCACGGCAGGTCCGGCGACTGCCAGATCAATACTTTTGACATATTTGGAATTCATATATAAACAATGGGAATGTACATATTTATTCAGCATTTGTTCTCATTTCTCAACAGAAGTGTATGTTGTTACCACTTAGTTGAACCGTCTCGGCGACAACATACACTTTCGGTGGGTAGCGGGGGCACCCACTAGATCCGCCGGACCAATCTTATGATGCTTCCGGCGCTCCTGTCACATGACATATGGGGTATGAGTCAGAATGGTGGATCTACACGATGATCAATGCACAATGAGTAACACCGATCCCAGTATATATACATGAGCTAGGAGGTTTGAAGTCAGGAATTCTTTGATTAGTTGAGTTTGAGTTGACAGTTTAGTTGATCTCTATACGATTAAGGCACAGGGAACTTGTAAATACGTAGTCATTATATAACTATAATATGTGAAGTTGTTGTTGACTCAATACCTTCCGACTCATTTTTCGGTTGCAGTGGCACAATATTCCTCATTTCTATTGAGTTCATCACATTTTTATATTGTTACCCTAATCATTTGATTGCCTACCACATATAACATGCTATTATACTATTATGTTCTTGTTCATCTAAATTTCTTGGCCATAATGATACTATTTTGAGTCCATCGGATTATATTCTGTCCATATATGAGATCAAGTGCCTTTAAATCACTTAAAATGATTGGTCCATGCTATTGTTGTGGAGTAATTTTTTTCTTCAGTTAAAACTGTTATTTCCAAAATTCGAATACTGTACTGCCACATACCGTATATCCAGGTTTGCAACTGTAAGATATGTATGGTTTCAAGAATAAGGCAAGTCCACATGTGAATAATGTGTAGCATCTACCATTTTGACTGATAAGTATTCGCCTTTTATTCGAGTTTTATTCCTGTCTCATTCCCGTATCTGGGAAATATTTTCAAGGGACGCCCCCGTACAAAATCGGACTTTCAAATATACTAGTATGATAAGCGTGCCGAAATGACGGACTTATGAGGTCCAATATACGCCAATAATTCTATTCAATTATATTTAGGCCTACCTTCATATTCTGATAAACATGACTGACACTTTTTATATGTTATCTCCATTGAGATACCATATTATATCACGCAAATTTCTATGAGGGCAGCGATATTGTCGTGCTACGCATAAACGGCGAGTACGACCAAGAAAATAGTGTCTGTGCCAACTTATCCTATGGCGTTTTGGTCTGTCTTGCTTTGTATCGAAAACTCTACATATACTATTTTCTATAGTTTTCAGTTTTGGGCTCAGTTTATCAGTTAACTTTTGGAAAATACGAATCAAGACATTTCGTGTATATGAATATTTGTATATTGCCTGATGATCTGCCGGACACCACACACCACATAGGACATACCGATGCTGTGTATTGGTGAATGTTAGAGGATACCAAATGATGTGAAATCGCCCAGGGTGTATGCAAAAATAGTCCGGTATAAAACAATAGTGCGGATGTTTTGAGGTCACAGACACCGTTTGCTTGCAAATCCTGATCCATTACTACCCAGTTTCACTGGAGGAACATTTTGGGGTGCTTTTAACACCAGTTTTCAGCATGTTTGTAGCATTTAAAAGAAAACACTGAACCTGTTGGCCACGTGATGTAAACAGAGTTTCTGTGGCCAAAAAATGTAAACAATATTGGGGGATATGACAAGGTTGGAAGTTTCTTTCTTAGGAGTAAGTGAACCTATTGTTTAGTTCATGCAGAACCAGTACAGACTGGCTGCAGGTCATGTACAAGTGGGTCCCACAGCATCCATACGAATAGTGAAAGTAGGAGACACTGGCCTTATTGGATAGCATTCTGTTACATTATATAGTAAAACTATTTGGTGGTGTCTAACCTGAATCGACAAAACAGAGCCGCCGGAAACCACGCAGCATACCTGACACACCGATGCTATCACGGTGTATTGAGGGATTATTATTTCCTGTGCTGTTGATTAAATCCAGCTGCTACTTTTTCGGCTCATTCTCTCCCAGGCACAAAGACTAGGGTAGTAATGTTGGTTTATTGTCGTCGGTGTGATGGTGTGGGTGTTCATTCAATAATATTAATGTTGTTGTTTTCATACACGGTGAAACAATTGTTTGAATAGTCTGTTGATATAGCTGGGTGCCAGACATCACCATGGTGGGTGTCTTCATAAATATTTAATTGATATGTCTTTATTATTTGAACATATACTTGATTGATGCTGAACATCAATTTGAATTGTTAGATTCTAAGTATAAGTTAGATCGGATGATTAATGTAGTACAACAACAATGGCGGATCCCTGATCTTGCATGAACTGTCTGACATGTGAGACACACATATTTCCGGTGTTGAATGTCATATCTGTCAAAATATACTAGCGGAAATATGTAACGCTGTAACCTAAACAATCGGATAAAATTAACACCGCTCATTATTTTAGCCCGATGTTTTGCACAGTTCACCGGTGAACGCACCGCCACACAATCGCTGGGTTAATGCCGTGTTTTCACGTGCCGTTTCGTGGACATGGGTCTGTTTTTTTCCCGCTTTTTTCGCCAAAGATTGTACTGCGCCAGCATTTGTCGGGTCATTATTTGGCAACCGGGGGAACAGAAAAGCAGTTTTTTTCGGTTGAAAGTGTTCGTAGAGCAATGCCCAGGCTAAATAAAAATGACAACCTTCGCGCAATTGGTATGATCCAGGTTGGTATGCTCCATCGCGTCGTTGCTACGCAAGTGTCCACATAAACACTATTCAGGCTTTGTGGAGACGTTTTCAACACTTTGGTAATGTCAGAAACCGACCACGTGCCGGTCGTCCACGTGTGGCGTCACGACAGCAGGACAATCATATCAGACTCGTGCACCTCAGAAATCGCTTCCAAACGGCAAGTCCCAGAACTGTACGGAATCGATTACGTGAACGGCTAATCCGTCCGCGACGTCCGGCGGTCCGTCCAGTTTTGCTAAGACGTCATCGTGTAGCACGTCTGGCTTGGTGTAGAAGACAATTGTGCTTTAATCGCCGAAACTGAGCGAGTATTCTGTTTACGGACAAGTCCATGTTTCACCTAGACAGCAGCGACGGCCGTTCAAGAGTCTCTCGTCGTGTTGGAGAACGCTTGAGTGACGTCTGTGTTGTGGAGCGACGTGCATTTGGTGGAGGCAGTGTCTTGGTTTAGGGTGGTATCACTTCAACTGGAGGAACAGCTCTTGTGGTCATCGATGGCAATTTGAACGCCGTACGCTACCATGACGAAATTATCCAGGCTCACGTCATCCCATGTGTGCAAGAACAGCAACGTCACATCGCGCTTCAACTAGACAACGCTAGACCTCGCGTCGCCCGGGTAGTAAAGGATTTCTAGCACAGCATAACTTCGATGACGTTGGCAGCGTTGGGTCAGACGTTCGTCCAGATCTGGAACGACATTCCCCAGGCATTCTTCAACAATTTGGTAGGCTCTATGACGCGACGGTGGCAGGCCTGCATCGACGCAACCGGTGGCCATACGCGCTATTAACTTTCTGAACTGGGTTTTGACCCTAGTGTCTTTCATCCACAATACCAATGAACTGACGGATGCTGTGAAATTTTAAATGATTTGAAGTTTTGCAGAATTGCCTAATAAACAATGCTATCTGATCGTTTTATCGTTTTACCAGTTGTATGTGCACCCTGAAGGAGTGCACAATGCGAAAGCGAGAAATCCGAAACTCAAATGAAATGTCATGCAAAGCATGAACTGTTTTTGGCGAAATCAATGAGGTGATTCTAATATGTTGGAGCAACAAGCTTTAGTGGAAAATATTTGAAATATTCAAAACAGCAGATGACAAAGGGTGTATTACTGCCAACATATCTGCTGGACATCAAAGGGAATAGCGGTTAATAGCCACATACCGGTATTAACTCATTTAACATATTTAACACCACATACTCTACAGCAATATTTGCAAACATTAAGTAGTTCCAGATGAGCCGGCTTAAGAGCCGTCTCATCAGCATCTGCACTGTATTTTCATAAATATATATTAAAAAAAAAAAAATCTTAATAAACGGACTAGTGTGAAAATCATTTTCTGACGAATGGATTGGCGAAATTTAAGCGGGCGCGACAATAAAATGATCACTAAATTACAATAGCAGACAGTATTAACTAATAAGGCCTAAACAAATTAGCTGTGTTTCAGATTACATGCTGAAAAAATGTTTGGTTGGTAGGTTGTCAATTTTTTTTTTAGGCAAACATAAGTGAAAAATAACAAATATTGTTTTAAATATTAGCTATACTTACAGTATTGGTTTAAAACACATTTTGTGCATAACAATGACTAACTAGTTAAATATACGTTTTGCATAAAAAATATTGAAGTAACAATTTATTTCTTCATTTTTTTTAAATGAATGAAAAAAATTACGACCACATAAAAAAATCAGGGTCGGTCGGGATACCTGTGAAACACGGCTTATTTGTACACGTTCTTAGGGAGAAGTACCCCACTCAAGTGTGTGTTATTCAGACATATATACTGGACAATGTAGACATGGGTTCATGCCGTCACATTCCCCATTGCAATGAGGATTCTCAGATCACCAGTTGCTCAATTTTGTCAATTATGCATAAAACATAGGTATTATAGATCACAGGTATCTCAAATTAATATATACATCAGTTTTTGATGTACACACACCGCAGTATGTTATTGTGGTACAAGCTATAGTTGTTGCATTCAGTGAAAAACGGACTAAGACAATAAACAGGCACATGCAAAAAAAAGCACCCTACAATATGTTTACCAGTAGTATTGAAAATAACAATGCTTGTTTAATCAGAATGGGCCCAACTGGGACTCGAACCCAGGTCACTAATATGAATACCAGTATGCTAGCCGCTGCACTACAAGGCCTGACCAAACCGATAAACACAACATTATTCAATTAAATACTATGTTAAATTGTATAAAGCTTCTGTACATGTATAACACGGGTCTCTCGTGGATCCAAAAAAAATATTAAAAAAAGAAGAAACGCGATGTTTGTGAGTCATCAAAGTACAACTACCGCGCATGTCATACCGGGTTTAGAAGGTTCTTGAACCAGTTACCACATTTAAATATAAGATAACTACCGCTTTGTGTCACCAAGTAATGTCAATGTTATGAGACATGTATCCGTGTTAACACATATTTGTCGCTAATAAATTGTTGCGTGTTCGGTCGCTTTTCTCTATTTTACTCGACAGGTGTAATATTTAGCATTCTATAAATAGACTGGTGTTCGTGTGCAATCTGAAACAATACATTCAGCATTATCTGAGTATGGGATCACGTGGTATATTGTTTACACTGCAGCCCACGATAATCATGATGTCTCGCGTAAATCGTAAATTTCATTCACCAATATGACTTGCAGTGTAAACAATAGATCACGTGACCCCACATCCTGAGATTATGCACGTATCAACAGCTAATCGTCCGCATGAATAGGCAGGACACGTGACCATTATTTATTATCAATTAATCTTTCTAAGCGCCTATTGATCGCGAGCAGTATACATTGTAATAAGCGTCTGTCTATCACGAGCACCATACAACTTAATAAGCATGATTTTATGAATAATTACTTTAACTTCTGTTCAAATGACATGATTGTATATAGGTCCGTTGCTAATGGAATTACCGCAATAGTTGGTAACCGAAATGCGGATGATACCAGTACCCGTGCATGTCCCGAAATTTTATAATGCTGTCGGATTCGATCGCGATTTGAAATCTTGGACCCCGACCATAGCGTTATAATGGAGCTGCAGTGTAATACACGATTTATGCAGAATTCCTTTCAGTTGCTGAGCAACTTAAACCGGAATTTGCCAGAAAGACCGAAAGAGCCTATCTATCGGAATGTTATCTATCACTGGCTTGACTCCGGTATTTCACACTCGCCGAAAACAAAGTTGCTAAATTAATGCATTTAAAGCACGTAATGTATAAATTTAGTATCAACACTTTACCCTATATAATTTATATAAATACTTTAATATAAAATAGGGTGAGAAACATGTGCACCGGCCCGGGGCTCGAACTCGGGACCTCTGGTTTACCGTACCATCGCTCTAACCGACTGAGCTAGCACGAATACACACTTCCTCCCCACAGAGATTTACGTATCGCGACATACTCCCCCGCCAAATTGGAATTCGTCGACGAATTCTATATATAATTTGTCTCTGAATTACATATTTTTGGTAGATTTTGGGCAGTATAATATATAGCAGTCACGGTCCCTCGTTGGGCGCTAAATGTCACAGGGTGCCAAATGTCACAGGGTGAGAAACATGTGCACCGGTCCGGGGCTCGAACTGGGGACCTCTGGTTTACCGTACCATCGCTCTAACCGACTGAGCTAGCCGGGCACGAAGACACACTTCCTCCCCACAGTGAGTTACGTACAGGGACATAAGCAATTATGCATGCGGTCTGCACGTGTCTTTAACCCTTTACATTCTGAGCATTTTCCAAATATAAAATACATAAGCAATTATGCATGCAGTCTGCATGTGTCTTTAACCCTTTACATTCTGAACATTTTCCAAATATATCCCTCTTATTTTTCCCATTGAAAGTATATGTTGTGTCCACTCATTTCAACCGTCTCAACGAGACGGTTCAAATGGTGGTTTCCACTGAGAAGTTTAATCATTTTTGTCCGGCTATTGGTACAGTCCGACTACTGGTTACTGCCAATGATATGACGAAAATTTTGCAGACATTTTTTGCAACTTTCCGTCTAGAACACACATTGTTTTCAAGACAAAAGAGAATCCCAAATATCTACCAAAACAAATACATACAATGAGCAACAAAGTTACCTGTCACACAACAAACTATTTACAATTCGCATCCCTGTGTTATCTTTGTCAGCACTCGGTGGTTTCAGATTACGAAGGTCAACGAAGTGGGTGGGGTAACAAAAGTCAAACGCTTTACTGCAATTCTCGGGACCTGCGCATGAACTAGTACGTGTACCATGTTCCCGGAGATGATATGGCTATAGTATGATATTTTTAGCGTTTTGTGAGACTAGTAATGTCTTGGGATGTACCGATTTAAACAGTTTTAACACCTACCGATCGGAGAACAAAACGCCGAATCTTTCCAAATTACAAGCAGACGTAAATTATTGCGCAGGACGCTTTTTGAGAAAAGCAGATAAAGCTTGATCTAAATTAACTAATATTGGTTTTATTTATCAATCCTGTGTATTATTTGTATTAGTTTGTAGAATTACAGAGTCTGTAGCTGAGAAATCTTTTTATCAAATGTGGAACTATTTTTTACTGCGGAAAATACAAATGTTGAAGTGCCTGGCTGTTCCATTTATCGACCATAATGGCTGTTCCCATCCAAAATCGGGCACAAATTGTCCCAAAACGCGATTTTCTAACATTTGTTCCCCTTAGCTGTGCATGTCAACACGTAGAGCACCAAAGTGGAAACCAATTTGTTGGTATATACACAATATGAATGGTAACGATGATATTACGCAATATGCGCACCGCGTACCGTAGTTCTTCTACCTAATGGCGTATATTTATATGAATGTGCCGATATGTAACCGACCGTGAGAAGTTGAAGCCTGTCTGTAAACTAATCTATAATCGGTGGCTTTGCAAACCCCTTTGCTGGTATATACCCAATGTGCCTATTAATAATGATATTATGCAATATGTTCCAATATAAGGCAAAAAAACGTGAAATATATGGGACTGATTTCAATTTTCACGGCGGGGACAAAAGCACCCGGCCATGAGAAGTTTCAGCCTGTCCGTAAACTTGATATATAGAGAACACATCGGTATTTCTTCACACCCATGTGTTGGTATATACCCAATGTGCCTATTAATAATGATATTATGCAATACGTTCCAATATAAGACAAAAAAACCGTGAAATATATGGGACTGATTTCAATTTTCACGGCGGGGACAAAAGCACCCGGCCATGAGAAGTTTCAGCCTGTCCGTAAATTTGATATATAGAGAACACATCGGTATTTTTTCACAACCCTTTGTTGGTATATACCCAATGTGCCTATTAATAGTGATATTATGCAATACGTTCCAATATAAGGCAAAAAAACGTGAAATATATGGGACTGATTTCAATTTTCACGGCGGGGACAAAAGCACCCGGCCATGAGAAGTTTCAGCCTGTCCGTAAACTTGATATGGGCCGCGCTCTGTGAAAACCAGCCTTAATGACAACGTCATGAAAGGCTGAAAATAACGTCGCAAAGTTACGCATAAATTTACCAACGTCACGTCGGATTTTGACACTTGGAATTGTTGCGCCATTGCAATAAGTTGTCCTATTTATAGCCGTACGCTTTACAGCTCACAATTTAAATGTTGGATATGCGTGGCAGAATTGTACAGTTGTTTTCATAGTGGTTCAGATAGTTGTCTAAATGGGCATATTGCATTTATCATTTTTATAATATATTATATGGACGACTTGTGAAATGACATTTGAAACTAAATAACCATACGACCGGTATTTTTAGATAACACATAACAATATCAGTATTATGTAATCACAATGCTAATATTTCTTTTAAACTTTATTTATATATGTATATAACAATTACAAACAAACGCGAGAACAATTGTAGTCGGCGTACATGGAGGTGTCTGTATGTTTCTAAATTTGGGTTGAAACCGGAATACTCACAGAAAACAAACTTATCCTGTCTGGCGACCACCATCAGCTGTACATGTACTTACAACTTTGAGATCGACACCGGGGCGCGTGTGTGCGCTCTTTACTAATTATACTATACGGTCCCGTTCAGATTAGAGAACGTGGTACACATGGTGCACAGCCAGTTCCGATTTTGGGGTTTATTTATAGATTACACTGCATTACGCATTTTGATGAGAAACGCTAACCTTCATAATTTGAACGTGACAACCGATTTTCGAAATATGTAGACACACTCGAGTAACACTGCATTCATGTATTCATGACTTAAATATTTGTCTACGTAGATCTACATATTGCATGGTCATATTTATGAAAAGGTCTTGGTTTACAGATGTCGTTCTATTGAAAACGATTTAATTCGTAATGGCAATACTTTCTGCACTGTTTGTCAAAACTTTAAAACTCACGGGGAAATGAACATGCGCAATATAAGATATCAACTTAGGTTTAAACGTGTTTACTGATGGGGGCGGTTAGTGCCGACGGCCGGTCGGACCCGGCCCCGCTCTACGTGAAAGTGTGCTCGCAACCGTTACTTTTATTAAAGAAAATATAAACAGTTGACTCATTAACTGTGACACGTATTCTGGATAAAATTTGCCACGGATAGAACTGGGCATAGGTCTTAATTCATTTGATTTACTAGTTCATGCCGAATGTTTCGAAAATCAACATAAAGTAAAATTGGGAAATTGTCAGAAAAATAATTACGCGGCTGCTGACATATCGCATCATGTTGACACTGGGCCAAACATGTTTTATTATTTAGTATTTCGTGTGTTGGTATTGTGTCACAGGCATATTTAGTGCGAACATAATGGTAGCCACCGTGGGCCCGTTTCACAAAACTTCGTACGACTAAAATGTTCGTAAGTGCAAATATTGGATCGTCTGGAAATTTCAATTGATTGATTTACATTTATTGAGCATAGGCTGCTCAATAAATGTAAATCAAATAATTGTTTACAGGAAAATTTTGTTAATGTGGAATTTACAGAATATCTTAATTTTGTACTTACGAACATTTTAGTCTTACGAAGTTTAGTGAAACGGGCCCCAGGGACGTAGCCTACTGATTTGTATCTGTATCTGCAACCACTTGCATGTACCTTCTAATGTCACGTATTTTTTAGCGACTTTCAAAAATATCACATTACATCAGCCGTACGATTGCCGTTTGATGACTGTTAAATATTATTTTAATTGACCACTTGTAAATATGGTTATATGAATGTATGGCATATATTTTACTATTATTTTTGCAATCAGTGCAGACCCTGATCAGGCTGCGCAGATGCACAGGTCTCCAACATTTACAAATTTGAGAAGTCCTACTTTAGATCGTTGTTAATTTACTTACTACTAAACATTGGATGTCTGCGTGCTTTATTGTTTTTTTTTATCAAAGGGAGGTTCTAGTAGGAGGCGTGTACATAATAATATAAGCAAATACCAGGAGCGGATCCAGGATTTCAGGTTAGGGGGGGGGGGGGGGGGGGGGGGGGGGGGGACTTCTTAATTGAAACAGTTTACTATATTTTCGAACTAGCACCGTTTGTTCGTGACCAAGCGGAGCTCGGGAGACTGCTAGGTGGGTCCGGCGGTATGCCCTCCTGAATATTTTTGATGTCTACTCCCCATTTTGCTACGTTATAACGCATTTTAGAGCAAACATATCTTTACTCGCCAAACTTTTAAGGGGACGCGCACCGGGTTTTCCCCTACGTGAATCCGCCCTGGAATACACAACTTCTATATTTTCAGATTCAACGCGTCTAAATTCAAACGAGACGCTTCAAACAAATGTCGCAATTTTGTGGTCGGTACAAATTTAGTGTGTAAACTAGAAAAAGTCGATGGCGCGCCATCGCAATATACCCACTTTCCCAAAATGTTAAGTCCGAAAGGGGGAGGTAATCCATGATGGAAGGTCGGATAAAAAATCCGAATTCACTTTGCGCATCAGCACATCAAAACGAAGCTACGAACCAAATATCAGACGGGTAGGTATTAAGGTGAAAAGGTTTTTCGACCTACGAGGAAAAATAGTGAAATTCTAAGTCCGAAAGGGGGAGATAATCCATGATGGAAGGTCGGATCAAAAATCCGTATTCACTTTGCGCATCATAACGAAGCTACATATGAAATATCAGAAATTTAGGTATTAAGGTGAGAAAGTTTTTCGACTTACAATGAAAAAATGGGAAATTCTGAGTCCGAAAGGGGGAGATAATCGATGATGGAGGGTCGGATGAAAAATCCGAATTCACTTTGCGCATCTGCACATGATAACGAAGGTACATACCAAATATCAGAAATATCAGGCGCGCAGGCATGAAGGTGAAAAAAAATTTCGAGTTACAAGGAAAAAATTGGAAATTCTGTGTCCGAAAGGGGGAGATAATCCATGATGGAGGGTCGGATGAAAAATCCGAATTCACTTTGCGCATCTGCACATGATAACGAAGGTACATACCAAATATCAGGCGCGTAGGCATGAAGGTGACAAAGTTTTTCGAGTTACAAGGAAAAAATGGGAAATTTTGAGTCCGAAAGGGGGAGATAATCCATGATGGAGGGTCGGATGAAAAATCCGAATTCACTTTGCGCATCTGCACATGATAACGAAGCTACATACCAAATATCAGGCGCGTAGGTATGAAGGTGAAAAAGTATTTCGAGCTACAAGGAAAAAATGGGAAATTCTGAGTCCGAAAGGGGGAGATAATCGATGATGGAGGGTTGGATGAAAAATCCGAATTCACTTTGCACATCTGCACATGATAACGAAGGTACATACCAAATATCAGGCGCGTAGGCATGAAGGTGAACAAGTTTTTCGAGCTACAAGGAAAAAATGGGAAATTCTGAGTCCGAAAGGGGGAGATAATCCAGGATTGAGGGTCGGATGAAAAATCCGAATTCACTTTGCGCATCTGCACATGATAACGAAGCTACACACCAAATATCAGGCGCGTAGGTATGCAGGTGAAACAGTTTTTCAAGTTACAAGAAACGTGACGGACGTACGGACGGACGGACGGACACTCGTGACGAAAACAATATACCCATTTTTTCCCAAAAAAGTGGGTATAATAACTGACTTGATTATATAGTGTGCAGACATGACTTCAAAATACATATACATACGCCACGGTGCTTTTTAGCATGGCTTGGTTGGTCACTCATTTCTTTGTTTACAAAGCTTAAGGCGTACTTTTTTTGAAACGCAACACAATTAAATTGAAAATTTCGTTTACAAATTAATTATTCCCGACGAGAGGATACAGTGTATACATATACATGCACCAGTACTATCATGCTTACAGCCGGTACTTTTTATCAGAATATTTTATAACAATTATACAATCATGTATATCACATCGACACATTTTCCCGACATACAGGTTTATGTACATATATATGCATTGTATATTTGTTTTCAAATGGTAAGCCCATTATCAAAAATTCAAACCGACACACATTTAAAAATACACAATAATGGATAATTTTGCCATGAATGTTCTGTTGCCAGTGTTGGCCACTTTTTATTTTAACAACTATACATTCCACTTACTAAATAAATACGCATGCTGTCGCGCGGGCATCAGTCACGCAAATACAAACATATGAAGGAGTCTACAAAGTACGGTTGATAAATGCTACATTTTTTAAATTTGAAGAAACTTATATAAAAAATCAGTACCGGCAGAAAATTCATAGACATGATCGAGACGGGTAGCCCACACAATAACTGTTTTAAGCTGACACGACTAATATAACAATATCTGCCCTCTCGGTGTGGGGGAAGTGGCGCGGCGGTAAGCAGCCGAGGGAGTGGGGGTTAGCGCAGGATTTTTCCATATACCTCCTACCTGCTAGTACGAGGTAAATTTAATTCCGAGAGTCGGGTATGGACAGTCGATTTTTAATTTGTTTAAAACTCCCCGTGGGTTTCTGACAACCCTCTATACACCATCTGGCGCTGAAGTCATTGCTATGTGCAGCAATATAGGCCTATCCAAATTCTAACCAAAGTCAGGCCATTCATTTCAGCCTGTCCGTAAACTTGATATATAGAATCGGTATTTTTTCACAACCCTTTGTTGGTATATACCCAATGTGCCTATTAATAATGATAGTATGCAATACGTTCCAATATAAGGCAAAAAAAACGTGAAATATATGGCACTGATTTCAATTTTCACGGCGGGGACAAAAGCACCCGGCCATGAGAAGTTTCAGCCAGTCCGTAAGCTTGATATATAGAGAACACATTGGTATTTTTTCACACCCATGTGTTGGTATATACCCAATGTGCCTATTAATAATGATATTATGCAATATGTTCCAATATAAGGCAAAACAAAATATGAAATATATGGGAATGATTTCAATTTTCACGGCGGGGACAAAAGCACCCGGCCATGAGAAGTTTCAGCCTGTCCGTAAACTTGATATATAGAGAACACATCGGTATTTTTTCGCACCCCTGTGTTGGTATATACCCAATGTGCTTATTAATAATGATATTATGCAATATGTTCCAAAATAAGGAAAAGAAAAAAAACGTGAAATATATGGGACTGATTTCAATTTTCACGGCGGGGACAAAAGCACCCGGCCATGAGAAGTTTCAGTCTGTCCGTAAACTTGACATATAGAAAACACATCGGTATTTTGTCACACCAATGTGTTCGTATATACCCAATGTGCCTATTAATAATGATATTATGCAATACGTTCCAATATAAGGCAAAAAAACGTGAAATATATGGGACTGATTTCAATTTTCAAGGCGGGGACAAAAGCACCCGGCCATGAGAAGTTTCAGCCAGTCCGTAAGCTTGATATATAGAGAACACATCGGTATTTTTTCACACCCATGTGTTGGTATATACCCAATGTGCCTATTAATAATGATATTATGCAATATGTTCCAATATAAGGCAAAACAAAATATGAAATATATGGGAATGATTTCAATTTACACGGCGGGGACAAAAGCACCCGGCCATGAGAAGTTTCAGCCTGTCCGTAAACTTGATATATAGAGAACACATCGGTATTTTTTCGCACCGCTGTGTTGGTATATACCCAATGTGCTTATTAATAATGATATTATGCAATATGTTCCAAAATAAGGAAAAAAAACGTGAAATATATTGGAATTATTTGAATTTTCACGGCGGGGACAAAAGCACCCGGCCATGAGAAGTTTCAGTCTGTCCGTAAACTTGACATATAGAGAACACATCGGTATTTTGTCACACCAATGTGTTCGTATATACCCAATGTGCCTATTAATAATGATATTATGCAATACGTTCCAATATAAGGCAAAAAAAACGTGAAATATATGGGACTGATTTCAATTTTCACGGCGGGGACAAAAGCACCCGGCCATGAGAAGTTTCAGCCTGTCCGTAAGCTTGATATATAGAGAACACATCGGTAGTTTTTCACAACCCTTTGTTGGTATATACCCAATGTGCCTATTAATAATGATAGTATGCAATATGTTCCAATATAAGGCAAAAAAACGTGAAATATATGGGACTGATTTCAATTTTCACGGCGGGGACAAAAGCACCGGCCATGAGAAGTTTCAGCCTGTCCGTAAACTTGATATATAGAGAACACATCGGTATTTTTCACACCCATGTGTTGGTATATAACCCAATGTGCCTATTATAATGATATTATGCAATATGTTCCAATATAAGGCAAAACAAAATATGAAATATATGGGAATGATTTCAATTTTCACGGCGGGGACAAAAGCACCCGGCCATGAGAAGTTTCAGCCTGTCCGTAAACTTGATATATAGAGAACACATCGGTATTTTTTCGCACCCCTGTGTTGGTATATACCCAATGTGCTTATTAATAATGATATTATGCAATATGTTCCAAAATAAGGAAAAAAAACGTGAAATATATGGGAATGATTTCAATTTTCACGGCGGGGACAAAAGCACCCGACCATGAGAAGTTTCAGTCTGTCCGTAAACTTGATATATAGAGAACACATCGGTATTTTGTCACACCAATGTGTTCGTATATACCCAATGTGCCTATTAATAATGATATTATGCAATACGTTCCAATATAAGGCAAAAAAAACGTGAAAATATATGGGACTGATTTCAATTTTCACGGCGGGGACAAAAGCACCCGGCCATGAGAAGTTTCAGCCTGTCCGTAAGCTTGATATATAGAGAACACATTGGTAGTTTTTCACAACCCTTTGTTGGTATATACCCAATGTGCCTATTAATAATGATAGTATTGAATATGTTCCAATATAAGGCAAAACAAAGTGAAATATATGGGACTGATTTCAATTTTCACGGCGGGGACAAAAGCACCCGGCCATGAGAAGTTTCAGCCTGTCCGTAAACTTGATATATAGAGAACACATCGGTATTTTTTCGCACCCCTGTGTTGGTATATACCCAATGTGCTTATTAATAATGATAGTATGCAATATGTTCCAAAATAAGGAAAAAGAAAGTGAAATATAGGGGAATGATTTCAATTTTAACGGCGGGGACAAAAGCACCCGGCCATGAGAAGTTTCAGCCTGTCCGTAAACTTGATATATAGAGAACACATCGGTATTTTTTCGCACCCCTGTGTTGGTATATACCCAATGTGCCTATTAATAATGATATTATGCAATATCTTCCAACATAAGGCAAACAAAAAGTGAAATATATGGGACTGATTTCAATTTTCATGGCGGGGACAAAAGCATCCGGTCATGAAATGTTTCAGCCTGTCCGTAAACTTGATATATAGAGAACACATCGGTATTTTTTTGCACCCCTGTGTTGGTATACACCCAATGTGCCTATTAATAATGATATTATGCAATATATACCAATGTAAGGCAAAAAAAAAACGTGAAATATATGGGAATAAAATGATTTCAATTTTCACGGCGGTGACATAAGCACCCGGCCATGGAGATGTTTCAGCCTGTCAGTAAACTTGATATAGAGAACACATCGGTAGTTTTTTTTCACACCCCCTGTGTTGATATATACCCAATGTGCCTATTATAATGATATTATGCAATACGTTCCAATATAAGGCAAAAAAACGTGAAATATATGGGACTGATTTCAATTTTCACGGCGGGGACAAAAGCACCCGGCCATGAGAAGTTTCAGCCTGTCCGTAAACTAGATATATAGAGAACACATCGGTAGTTTTTCACACCCCTGTGTTGGTATATACCCAATGTGCCTATTAATAATGATATTATGCAATATGTACCAATATAAGGCAAAAAAAAAACGTGAAATATATGGGACTGATTTCAATTTTCACGGCGGGGACAAAAGCCGCACCCGGCCATGAGAAGTTTCAGCCTGTCCGTAAACTTTATATATAGAGAAAACATCGGTATTTTTCACACCCCTGTGTTGGTATATACCCAATGTGCCTATTAATAATGATATTATGCAATATGTTCCAATATAAGGCAAAACAAACCGTGAAATATATGGGAATGATTTCAATTTTCACGGCGGGGACAAAAGCACCCGCCATGATAAGTTTCAGCTTGTCCGTAAACTTGATATATAGAGAACACATCGGTATTTTTTCACACCAATGTGTTCGTATATACCCAATGTCCTATTAATAATGATATTATGCAATACGTTCCAAAATAAGGCAATGAAAACGTGAAATATATGGGACTGATTTCAATTTTCACGGCGGGGACAAAAGCACCCGGCCATGAGAAGTTTCAGCCTGTCAGTAAACTTGATATATAGAGAACACATCGGTAGTTTCTCACAACCCTTCGTTGGTGTATACCCAATGTGCCTATTAATAATGATATTATGCAATACGTTCCAATATAAGGCAAAACAAACGTGAAATATATTGGACTGATTTCATTTTTCACAGCGGGGACAAAAGCACCCGGCCATGAGAAGTTTCAGCCTGTCCGTAAGCTTGATATATAGAGAACACATCGGTAGTTTTTCACAACCCTTTGTTGGTATATACCCAATGTGCCTATTAATAATGATAGTATGCAATATGTTCCAATATAAGGCAAAAAAACGTGAAATATATGGCACTGATTTCAATTTTCACGGCGGGGACAAAAGCACCCGGCCATGAGAAGTTTCAGCCTGTCCGTAAACTTGATATATAGAGAACACATCGGTATTTTTTCACACCCATGTGTTCGTATATACCCAATGTGCCTATTAATAATGATATTATGCAATATGTTCCAATATAAGGCAAAACAAAATATGAAATATATGGGAATGATTTCAATTTTCACGGCGGGGACAAAAGCACCCGGCCATGAGAAGTTTCAGCCTGTCCGTAAACTTGATATATAGAGAACACATCGGTATTTTTTCGCACCCCTGTGTTGGTATATACCCAATGTGCTTATTAATAATGATATTATGCAATATGTTCCAAAATAAGGAAAAAAAACGTGAAATATATGGGAATGATTTCAATTTTCACGGCGGGGACAAAAGCACCCGGCCATGAGAAGTTTCAGTCTGTCCGTAAACTTGATATATAGAGAACACATCGGTATTTTGTCACACCAATGTGTTCGTATATACCCAATGTGCCTATTAATAATGATATTATGCAATACGTTCCAATATAAGGCAAAAAAAACGTGAAATATATGGGACTGATTTCAATTTTCACGGCGGGGACAAAAGCACCCGGCCATGAGAAGTTTCAGCCTGTCCGTAAGCTTGATATATAGAGAACACATTGGTAGTTTTTCACAACCCTTTGTTGGTATATACCCAATGTGCCTATTAATAATGATAGTATTGAATATGTTCCAATATAAGGCAAAACAAAGTGAAATATATGGGACTGATTTCAATTTTCACGGCGGGGACAAAAGCACCCGGCCATGAGAAGTTTCAGCCTGTCCGTAAACTTGATATATAGAGAACACATCGGTATTTTTTCGCACCCCTGTGTTGGTATATACCCAATGTGCCTATTAATAATGATATTATGCAATATGTTCCAATATAAGGCAAAACAAAATATGAAATATATGGGACTGATTTCAATTTTCATGGCGGGGACAAAAGCATCCGGCCCTGAAATGTTTCAGCCTGTCCGTAAACTTGATATATAGAGAACACATCGGTATTTATTTGCACCCCTGTGTTGGTATACACCCAATGTGCCTATTAATAATGATATTATGCAATATATACCAATGTAAGGCAAAAAATAACGTGAAATATATGGGAATTATTTCAATTTTCACGGCGGGGACATAAGCACCCGGCCATGAGATGTTTCAGCCTGTCAGTAAACTTGATATATAGAGAACACATCGGTAGTTTTTGCACACCCCTGTGTTGATATATACCCAATGTGCATATTAATAAATGATATTATGTAATATACGTTCCAATATAAGGCAAATAAACGTGAAATATATGGGACTGATTTCAATTTTCACGACGGGGACAAAAGCACCCGGCCATGAGAAGTTTCAGCCTGTCCGTAAACTAGATATATAGAGAACACATCGGTAGTTTTTCACACCCCTGTGTTGGTATATACCCAATGTGCCTATTAATAATGATATTATGCAATATGTACCAATATAGGGCAAAAAAAACGTGAAATATATGGGACTGATTTCAATTTTCACGGCGGGGACAAAAGCCGCACCCGGCCATGAGAAATTTCAGTCTGTCCGTAAAACTTGATATATAGAGAAAACATCGGTATTTTTCACACCCCTGTGTTGGTATATACCCAATGTGCCTATTAATAATGATATTATGCAATATGTTCCAATATAAGGCAAAACAAACCGTGAAATATATGGGAATGATTTCATTTTCATGGCGGGGACAAAAGCACCCGCCATGATAAGTTTCAGCTTGTCCGTAAACTTGATATATAGAGAACACACATCGGTATTTTTTCACACCAATGTGTCGTATATACCCAATGTGCCTATTAATAATGATATTATGCAATACGTTCCAATATAAGGCAAACCAACTTGAACTATATGGCACTGATTTCAATTTTCACGGCGGGGACAAAAGCACCCGGCCATGAGAAGTTTCAGCCTGTCCGTAAACTTGATATATAGAGAACACATTGGTAGTTTTTCACACCCCTGTGTTGATATATACCCAATGTGTATATTAATAATGATATTATGCAATACGTTCCAATATAAGGCAAAAATAAAACGTCAAATACATGGGACTGATTTCAATTTTCACGGCGGGACAAAAGCACCCGGCCATGAGAAGTTTCAGCCTGTCCGTACACTTGATATATAGAGAACACATCGGTAGTTTTTCGCACCCCTGTGTTGGTATATACCCAATGTGCATATTGATAATGATATTATGCAATATGTTCCAATATAAGGCAAAAAAACCCTGAAATATATGGGAATGATTTCAATTTTCACGGCGGGGACAAAAGCACCCGGCCATGAGAAGCTTCAGGCTGTCCGTAAGTTTGATATATAGAGAACACATCGGTATTTTTTCACACCCATGTGTTGGTATATACCCAATGTGCCTATTAATAATGATATTATGCAATATGTTCCAATATAAGGCCAAAAAAAAAAGTAAAATATATGGGAATGATTTCAATTTTCACGGCGGGGACAAAAGAACCAGGCCATGAGAAGTTTCAGTATGTCCGTAAACTTGATATATAGAGAACAGATCGGTATTTTTTCACACCCCTGTGTTGGTATATACCCAATGTGTCTATTAATAATGATATTATGCAATACGTTACAATGTAAGGCAAAAAATAAAAAACCGTGAAATATATGGGACTGATTTCAATTTTCATTTTCACGGCGGGGACAAAAGCCACCCGGCCATGAGAAGTTTCAGCCTGTCCGTAAACTTGATATATAGAATCGGTATTTTTTAACAACCCTTTGTTGGTATATACCCAATGTGCCTATTAATAATGATATTATGCAATACGTTCCAATATAAGGCAAAACAACGTGAAATATATCGGACTGATTTCAATTTTCACGGCGGGGACAAAAGCACCCGGCCATGAGAAGTTTTAGCCTGTCCGTAAACTTGATATATAGAGAACACATTGGTATTTTGTCACACCAATGTGTTCGTATATACCCAATGTGCCTATTAATAATGATATTATGCAATACGTTCCTATATAGGGCACACAAAACGTGAAATATATGGGACTGATTTCAATTTTCACGGCGGGACAAAAGCACCCGGCCATGAGAAGTTTCAGCCTGTCCGTAAACTTGATATATAGAGAACACATCGGTAGTTTTTCGCACCCCTGTGTTGGTATATGCCCAATGTGCATATTAATAATGATATTATGCAATATGTTCAATATAAGGCAAAAACAACGTGAAAAAACCGTGAAATATATGGGAATGATTTCAATTTTCACGGCGGGGACAAAAGCACCCGGCCATGAGAAGTTTCAGGCTTTCCGTAAGTTTGATATATAGAGAACACATCGGTATTTTTTCACACCCATGTGTTTTTCGAAATATACCAATGTGCCTATAATAATGATATTATGCAATATGTTCAAATATAAGGCAAAAAAACCGTGAAATATATGGGACTGATTTCAATTTTCACGTCTGGGACAAAAGCACCCGGCCATGAGAAGTTTCAGCCTGTCCGTAAACTTGTATATAGAATCGGTATTTTTTAACAACCCTTTGTTGGTATATACCCAATGTGCCTATTAATAATGATATTATGCAATACGTTCCAATATAAGGCAAAACAACGTGAAATATATCGGACTGATTTCAATTTTCACGGCGGTGACAAAAGCACCCGGCCATGAGAAGTTTTAGGCTGTCCGTAAACTTGATATATAGAGAACACATCGGTAGTTTTTCACACCCCTGTGTTGATATATACCCAATGTACCTATTAATAATGATAGTATGCAATGCTTTCCAATATAAGGCAACGAAAAACGTGAAATATATGGGACTGATTTCAATTTTCACGGCGGGGACAAAAGCCGCACCCGGCCATGAGAAGTTTCAGCCTGTCCGTAAACTTGATATATAGAGAAAACATCGGTATTTTTCACACCCCTGTGTTGGTATATACCCAATGTGCCTATTAATAATGATATTATGCAATATGTTCCAATATAAGGCAAAACAAACCGTGAAATATATGGGAATGATTTCAATTTTCACGGTGGGGACAAAAGCACCCGCCATGATAAGTTTCAGCTTGTCCGTAAACTTGATATATAGAGAACACATCGGTATTTTTTCACACACCAATGTTCGTATATACCCAATGTCCTACTTAATAATGATATTATGCAATACGTTCCAAAATAAGGCAATGAAAACGTGAAATATATGGGACTGATTTCAATTTTCACGGAGGGGACAAAAGCACCCGGCCATGAGAAGTTTCAGCCTGTCAGTAAACTTGATATATAGAGAACACATCGGTAGTTTCTCACAACCCTTCGTTGGTGTATACCCAATGTGCCTATTAATAATGATATTATGCAATACGTTCCAATATAAGGCAAAACAAACGTGAAATATATTGGACTGATTTCATTTTTCACAGCGGGGACAAAAGCACCCGGCCATGAGAAGTTTCAGCCTGTCCGTAAGCTTGATATATAGAGAAACATCGGTAGTTTTTCACAACCCTTTGTTGGTATAATACCCAATGTGCCTATTAATAAGATAGTATGCAATATGTTCCAATATAAGGCAAAAAAACGTGAAATATATGGCACTGATTTCAATTTTCACGGCGGGGACAAAAGCACCCGGCCATGAGAAGTTTCAGCCTGTCCGTAAACTTGATATATAGAGAACACATCGGTATTTTTTCACACCCATGTGTTCGTATATACCCAATGTGCCTATTAATAATGATATTATGCAATATGTTCCAATATAGGGCAAAAAAAACGTGAAATATATGGGACTGATTTCAATTTTCACGGCGGGGACAAAAGCCGCACCCGGCCATGAGAAATTTCAGTCTGTCCGTAAACTTGATATATAGAGAAAACATCGGTATTTTTTCACACACCTGTGTTGGTATATACCCAATGTGCCTATTAATAATGATATTATGCAATATGTTCCAATATAAGGCAAAACAAACCGTGAAATATATGGGAATGATTTCAATTTTCATGGCGGGGACAAAAGCACCCGCCATGATAAGTTTCAGCTTGTCCGTAAACTTGATATATAGAGACATCGGTATTTTTTACACCAATGTGTTCGTATATACCCAATGTGCCTATTAATAATGATTATGCAATACGTTCCAATATAAGGCAAACCAACTTGAACTATATGGCACTGATTTCAATTTTCACGGCGGGGACAAAAGCACCCGGCATGAGAAGTTTCAGCCTGTCCGTAAACTTGATATATAGAGAACACATTGGTAGTTTTTCACACCCCTGTGTTGATATATACCAATGTGTATATTAATAATGATATTATGCAATACGTTCCAATATAAGCAAAAATAAAACGTCAAATACATGGGACTGATTTCAATTTTCACGGCGGGACAAAAGCACCCGGCCATGAGAAGTTTCAGCCTGTCCGTACACTTGATATATAGAGAACACATCGGTAGTTTTTCGCACCCCTGTGTTGGTATATACCCAATGTGCATATTGATAATGATATTATGCAATATGTTCCAATATAAGGCAAAAAAACCCTGAAATATATGGGAATGATTTCAATTTTCACGGCGGGGACAAAAGCACCCGGCCATGAGAAGCTTCAGGCTGTCCGTAAGTTTGATTATATAGAGAACACATCGGTATTTTTTCACACCATGTGTTGGTATATACCCACCCAATGTGCCTATTAATAATGATATTATGCAATATGTTCCAATATAAGGCCAAAAAAAAAAGTAAAATATATGGGAATGATTTCAATTTTCACGGCGGGGACAAAAGAACCAGGCCATGAGAAGTTTCAGTATGTCCGTAAACTTGATATATAGAGAACAGATCGGTATTTTTTCACACCCCTGTGTTGGTATATACCCAATGTGTCTATTAATAATGATATTATGCAATACGTTACAATGTAAGGCAAAAAAACCGTGAAATATATGGGACTGATTTCAATTTTCACGGCGGGGACAAAAGCACCCGGCCATGAGAAGTTTCAGCCTGTCCGTAAACTTGATATATAGAATCGGTATTTTTTAACAACCCTTTGTTGGTATATACCCAATGTGCCTATTAATAATGATATTATGCTAATACGTTCCAATATAAGGCAAAACAACGTGAACAAAAATATATCGGACTGATTTCAATTTTCACGGCGGGGACAAAAGCACCCGGCCATGAGAAGTTTTAGCCTGTCCGTAAACTTGATATATAGAGAACACATTGGTATTTTGTCACACCAATGTGTTCGTATATACCCAATGTGCCTATTAATAATGATATTATGCAATACGTTCCTATATAGGGCACACAAAACGTGAAATATATGGGACTGATTTCAATTTTCACGGCGGGACAAAAGCACCCGGCCATGAGAAGTTTCAGCCTGTCCGTAAACTTGATATATAGAGAACACATCGGTAGTTTTTCGCACCCCTGTGTTGGTATATGCCCAATGTGCATATTAATAATGATATTATGCAATATGTTCCAATATAAGGCAAAACAACCGTGAAAAAACCGTGAAATATATGGGAATGATTTCAATTTTCACGGCGGGGACAAAAGCACCCGGCCATGAGAAGTTTCAGGCTTTCCGTAAGTTTGATATATAGAGAACACATCGGTATTTTTTCACACCCATGTGTTCGAATATACCCAATGTGCCTATTAATAATGATATTATGCAATATGTTCAAATATAAGGCAAAAAAACCGTGAAATATATGGGACTGATTTCAATTTTCACGTCTGGGACAAAAGCACCCGGCCATGAGAAGTTTCAGCCTGTCCGTAAACTTGATATATAGAATCGGTATTTTTTAACAACCCTTTGTTGGTATATACCCAATGTGCCTATTAATAATGATATTATGCAATACGTTCCAATATAAGGCAAAACAACGTGAAATATATCGGACTGATTTCAATTTTCACGGCGGTGACAAAAGCACCCGGCCATGAGAAGTTTTAGGCTGTCCGTAAACATGATATAGAGAACACATCGTAGTTTTTCACACCCCTGTGTTGATATACCCAATGTACCTATAATAATGATAGTATGCAATGCTTTCCAATATAAGGCAACGAAAAACGTGAAATAAATATGACTGATTCAATTTTCACGGCGGGACAAAAGCCGCACCCGCCATGAAGTTCAGCTGTCCGTAAACTTGATATATAGAGAAAACATCGGTATTTTTTCACACCCCTGTGTTGGTATATACCCAATGTGCCTATTAATAATGATATTATGCAATATGTTCCAATATAAGGCAAAACAAACCGTGAAATATATGGGAATGATTTCAATTTTCACGGTGGGGACAAAAGCACCCGCCATGATAAGTTTCAGCTTGTCCGTAAACTTGATATATAGAGAACACATCGGTATTTTTTCACACCAATGTGTTCGTAATACCCAATGTCCTATAAATAATGATAATTATGCAATACGTTCCAAAATAAGGCAATGAAAACGTGAAATATATGGGACTGATTTCAATTTTCACGGAGGGGACAAAAGCACCCGGCCATGAGAATTTCAGCCTGTCAGTAAACTTGATATAGAGAACACATCGGTAGTTTCTCACAAACCCTTCGTTGGTGTATACCCAATGTGCCTATTTAAATAATGATATTATGCAATACGTTCCAATATAAGGCAAAAACAAACGTGAAATATATTGGACTGATTTCATTTTTCACAGCGGGGACAAAAGCACCCGGCCATGAGAAGTTTCAGCCTGTCCGTAAGCTTGATATAGAGAACACATCGGTAGTTTTTCACCCACCCTTTGTTGGTATATACCCAATGTGCCTATTAATAATGATAGTATGCAATATGTTCCACCCATAATAAAGCAAAAAAACGTGAAATATATGGCACTGATTTCAATTTTCACGGCGGGGACAAAAGCACCCGGCCATGAGAAGTTTCAGCCTGTCCGTAAACTTGATATATAGAGAACACATCGGTATTTTTTTCACACCCATGTGTTCGTATATACCCAATGTGCCTATTAATAATGATATTATGCAATATGTTCCAATATAAGGCAAAACAAAATATGAAATATATGGGAATGATTTCAATTTTCACGGCGGGGACAAAAGCACCCGGCCATGAGAAGTTTCAGCCTGTCCGTAAAACTTGATATATAGAGAACACATCGGTATTTTTTCGCACCCCTGTTTTGGTATATACCCAATGTGCTTATTAATAATGATATTATGCAATATGTTCCAAAATAAGGAAAAAAAACGTGAAATATATGGGAATGATTTCAATTTTCACGGCGGGGACAAAAGCACCCGGCCATGAGAAGTTTCAGTCTGTCCGTAAACTTGATATATAGAGAAACACATCGGTATTTTGTCACACCAATGTGTTCGTATATACCAATGTGCCTATTAATAATGATATTATGCAATACGTTCCAATATAAGGCAAAAACGTGAAATATATGGGACTGATTTCAATTTTCACGGCGGGACAAAAGCACCGGCCGGATGAGAAGTTTCAGACCTGTCCGTAAGCTTGATATATGAGAAACACATTTTGGTAGTTTTTCACACCTTTGTTGGTTATATACCCAATGTGCCTATTAATAATGATAGTATTGAATATGTTCCAATATATGGCAAAACAAAGTGAAATTTATATGGGGGACTGATTTCAATTTTCACGGCGGGGACAAAAGCACCCGGCCATGAGAAGTTTCAGCCTGTCCGTAAAACTTGTTATTAGAGAACACATCGGTATTTTTTCGCACCCCTGTGTTGGTATATAACCCAATGTGCCTATTAATAATGATATTATGCAATATGTTCCAATATAAGGCAAAACAAAATATGAAATTTATATATGGGACTGATTTCAATTTTCATGGCAGGGGACAAAAGCATCCGGCCATGAAATGTTTCAGCTGTCCTGTAAAAACTCGATATATAGAGAACACATCGGTATTATTTGCACCCCTGTGTTGGTATACACCCAATGTGCCTATTAATAATGATATTATGCAATATATACCAATGTAAGGCAAAAAATAACGTGAAATATATTGGAATTATTTCAATTTTCACGGCGGGGACATAAGCACCCGGCCATGAGATGTTTCAGCCTGTCAGTAAACTTGATATATAGAGAACACATCGGTAGTTTTTGCACACCCCTGTGTTGATATATACCCAATGTGCATATTAATAATGATATTATGCAATACGTTCCAATATAAGGCAAATAAACGTGAAATATATGGGACTGATTTCAATTTTCACGACGGGGACAAAAGCACCCGGCCATGAGAAGTTTCAGCCTGTCCGTAAACTAGATATATAGAGAACACATCGGTAGTTTTTCACACCCCTGTGTTGGTATATACCCAATGTGCCTATTAATAATGATATTATGCAATATGTACCAATATAGGGCAAAAAAAACGTGAAATATATGGGACTGATTTCAATTTTCACGGCGGGGACAAAAGCCGCACCCGGCCATGAGAAATTTCAGTCTGTCCGTAAACTTGATATATAGAGAAAACATCGGTATTTTTTCACACCCCTGTGTTGGTATATACCCAATGTGCCTATTAATAATGATATTATGCAATATGTTCCAATATAAGGCAAAACAAACCGTGAAATATATGGGAATGATTTCAATTTTCATGGCGGGGACAAAAGCACCCGCCATGATAAGTTTCAGCTTGTCCGTAAACTTGATATATAGAGAACACATCGGTATTTTTTCACACCAATGTGTTCGTATATACCCAATGTGCCTATTAATAATGATATTATGCAATACGTTCCAATATAAGGCAAACCAACGTGAACTATATGGCACTGATTTCAATTTTCACGGCGGGGACAAAAGCACCCGGCCATGAGAAGTTTCAGCCTGTCCGTAAACTTGATATATAGAGAACACATTGGTAGTTTTTCACACCCCTGTGTTGATATATACCCAATGTGTATATTAATAATGATATTATGCAATACGTTCCAATATAAGGCAAAAATAAAACGTCAAATACATGGGACTGATTTCAATTTTCACGGCGGGACAAAAGCACCCGGCCATGAGAAGTTTCAGCCTGTCCGTACACTTGATTATAGAGACACATCGGTAGTTTTTCGCACCCCTGTGTTGGATATATACCCAATGTGCATATTGATAATGATATTATGCAATATGTTCCAATATAAGGCAAAAAAACCCTGAAATATATGGGAATGATTTCAATTTTCACGGCGGGGACAAAAGCACCCGGCCATGAGAAGCTTCAGGCTGTCCGTAAGTTTGATATATAGAGAACACATCGGTATTTTTTTCACACCCATATGTTGGTATATACCCAATGTGCCTATTAATAATGATATTATGCAATATGTTCCAATATAAGGCCAAAAAAAAAGTAAAATATATGGGAATGATTTCAATTTTCACGGCGGGGACAAAAGAACCAGGCCATGAGAAGTTTCAGTATGTCCGTAAACTTGATATATAGAGAACAGATCGGTATTTTTTCACACCCCTGTGTTGGTATATACCCAATGTGTCTATTAATAATGATATTATGCAATACGTTACAATGTAAGGCAAAAAAACCGTGAAATATATGGGACTGATTTCAATTTTCACGGCGGGGACAAAAGCACCCGGCCATGAGAAGTTTCAGCCTGTCCGTAAACTTGATATATAGAATCGGTATTTTTTAACAACCCTTTGTTGGTATACCCTCCCAATGTGCCTATTAATAATGATATTATGCAATACGTTCCAATATAAGGCAAAACAACGTGAAATATATCGGACTGATTTCAATTTTCACGGCGGGGACAAAAGCACCCGGCCATGAGAAGTTTTAGCCTGTCCGTAAACTTGAATATAGAGAACACATCGGTATTTTGTCACACCAATGTGTTCGTATATACCCAATGTGCCTATTAATAATGATATTATGCAATACGTTCCTATATAGGGCACAAAAAACGTGAAATATATGGGACTGATTTCTATTTTCACGCGGGACAAAAGCACCCGGCCATGAGAAGTTTCAGCCTGTCCGTAAACTGATATATAGAGAACACATCGGTAGTTTTTCGCACCCCTGTGTTGGTATATTTGCCCAATGTGCATATTAATTAATGATATTATGCAATATGTTCCAATATAAGGCAAAACAACCGTGAAAAAACCGTGAAATATATGGGAATGATTTCAATTTTCACGGCGGGGACAAAAGCACCCGGCCATGAGAAGTTTCAGGCTTTCCGTAAGTTTGATATATAGAGAACACATCGGTATTTTTTCACACCCCTGTGTTGGTATATACCCAATGTGCCTATTAATAATGATATTATGCAATATGTTCAAATATAAGGCAAAAAAAAAACGTGAAATATATGGGAATGATTTCAATTTTCACGGCGGGGACAAAATCACCCGGCCATGAGAAGTTTCAGCCTGTCCGTAAACTTGATATATAGAGAACACATCGGTATTTTTTCACACCCATGTGTTCGTATATACCCAATGTGCCTATTAATAATGATATTATGCAATACGTTAAAATGTAAGGCAAAAAAACCGTGAAATATATGGGACTGATTTCAATTTTCACGTCTGGGACAAAAGCACCCGGCCATGAGAAGTTTCAGCCTGTCCGTAAACTTGATATATAGAATCGGTATTTTTTAACAACCCTTTGTTGGTATATACCCAATGTGCCTATTAATAATGATATTATGCAATACGTTCCAATATAAGGCAAAACAACGTGAAATATATCGGACTGATTTCAATTTTCACGGCGGTGACAAAAGCACCCGGCCATGAGAAGTTTTAGCCTGTCCGTAAACTTGATATATAGAGAACACATCGGTAGTTTTTCACACCCCTGTGTTGATATATACCCAATGTACCTATTAATAATGATAGTATGCAATGCTTTCCAATATAAGGCAACGAAAAACGTGAAATATATGGGACTGATTTCAATTTTGGTTGAGTGCTCCAACAGGCTTGAAGGGTAGATATTACCATCTGAATTCAGGAAACACACATAACTGTCATACTCGTTTCTATCCATGATGAATAATTACACTATCAATGAAGTTATTATGATCTATATAGAACAATATCAAAAGAAATGATGACTGGAGTTTGAAGAATCTGCGGTATTGTTACCAGCTCTGAATCTCAATCACCAAAAGCAATTTTCATTGGATACTGCAATTAAACCAATCATTTATCACAAAAGTATCAAACCCATCACCGGAAAACCAGCCCTATGTATTGAGATACATGTTCACCAACGTTGACATAGGTTGTTGAGAATACACAAAAGAGACCTTTTATTTGTTAATAAGAACTTATCTAAATCAGAATCTGCATACAAACGTATTTATGCCCATAATAATATAAATATTATGAAAATGGTCTAGAGAAAAAGTAAGAGGTGTTTGTTGACATGTATACTTAAAAATTCAATAATATTGTTAGTGGGTTTGTTTTCTCATGAGCAGACCATGACTTGGATTATTGTTAATTGGAGCCTGACACCTGAAGGTGTGAAAAGAAATACACACCATGCTGAATTCCAGACTGGAATATTGTAAAATGTGTGAGAAAGAGATGTTATTACTAATTATACAACAATTGCATGAAAAAAGTTATTTTATTAAATGTTTATGATTTTTGTGTGTCAATTTTCTATTATTCGATCACTGAAATTGTTATCAATATTAGTTGAGGTCGCAGTCCAGATTCTCGATAGCCATTAATTTGCTCTAAATATTTTATTTGCAACATTATGACTAATCACAAGTCACAAAAAAATAAATGTTGAGAGAGTGCAAGAATTAAAGACGGCCCATGCCCCAAAAAGTCTTTGGGTTTTCATATGCTCTGAGAGTGATTGGCACAATGTCCTGGAAAAAAATTCTTAAAATGTATTGGCCCCGATTGTTATTGTTCCGTCTGCGCATGCGCGGACTGAAACCTTTATTGGGCTGAAGAATTTTCTGTTATACCGGCACTGACCAATATAAGGCGTCAATATGGAAAAATATTGACGACTTGCGTTCAATCGGAAACATATATACGTACATGTATACAATAAAATGAGGGTGCCGGCGTTCCTTCATACGCCTAGCATTGAATAACATTATCATCAGGCACGGTACATGCCGATACCGATGGAAGAGCTACTAGACAATCTCATGAAGAAGTTTAAGGACGATCTCGAGATTGTGACGAACTTGAAGAGTGAGAAAAGGTTCGACCGAGGTACGCGGAATTACTTACACCAAGTGATGGAGGAGACGGAAAGAGACCTTCACGAACTCAACGCCAGTTATATGTCACGCCCCCAGGTAAGTACAGTTTTTCGCTCAACTGACTTTATAGCATGTCATCATATGTTTCATAGGTAGCATCACACCTGTGATGGAATATATGTGTATGGAGGGAAGAGCGCTTCACAAAATCAAAGCGAGTTATAATTTCTTTCTCGCCAATTTACCCATTTCACGCCGAATACCCATTCACAAAATATTCATTTTGCTTTATATTTTCTTAATTTCTCAATAAACATATAAAGGTATGTTGTTTCCACTCATTTGAACCGTCTCGGCGAGACGGTTCAAATGAGTGGTAACAACATATATTCTTATTGAGAAACAAAGAATATGGAGACAAATTTGTTGGTAACTTTTGATACTTAGTTTAAGCAATATTTATTTCAAGAGAGATACGTGATATACTACATCTAAAGGTACATGCCCAATCAGTAAGCACAAAATGTTTTTTTATATCAGAGACATCATCCGAGACATTTTCTGGCAAAACAACATTCACCATTTCCCCGTGTATTGATTTGCATCATTATACATTTCATATCAGACGTAAATGTCCACACTGATATCAGGGGCGATAACCGTGCTTTCTTGAAATGTTAACGGACACTGCTATTTATATATTATTATTGATATATTACTATACTATGTGTATATACATTTTGATGTCCAATGATCATACTTAATAATCTGTCGAAAATATTATTTTTGCAGGTCACGCATTTAATTAATATAAATAATTAAAAAATTCCGTGCCTCATTTGCATATGAAAATAGCCTGACACCACCGCGCGTCATTATTAGTAAAGTAAGTGTTACTAAATGATTATATCTATATAGTGAGTGGGCACTTGAAATTATTAGAACTGGTGGAATAGTGACACAATTATACACTTGTTTAATTCCTAAAGAACATGTTGTGAGCATGTACCTTTAATACATACAGTTTGAAACAGGATTATAAATGTGAATTCTTCTCCTGAATGATGATACTTGTGAATCATTAAATAAAACAACACAATGCGTGTTATATCGTCTTGATAAATTTGCAAGCCAATATGCTCCTTTTTATAACAACTCATGATACATTCGCCCTTTTCCCAAGCAATCAAACATGAACTACATAATTTGTACCAGATTTCTATAAATAAATTCAACGGGAGAGAACTAGCTACGATTCCTCATTCGGATTAGCTTCGTGGCAGCGCAAGCAGCCCACTTACATTTGCACGCTGTACCATTTCATTAAATACGTTTACAAAATTTAAAATAATTTTCATAAATAAAGTGAAAAGTATAATTCCGCATGTACTCGGAAGAGTTTGTCCATTTTTGACGCCATTTACGGAAAATATTGTAAATTGTGTAACGTATTCCATGAAATTACGCAGATGTCCAAAGGTACATGTACAAAATCACATGGCGTGTCTCATTGGTGTATTGTGGCTCTGACTGGAGACACGGTGGTTATGTGATGTGTCACCAGTGTAGCTCCTGATTATATAGCACTCACATGTAGGCTGGTAACGATCTATAGTGCTTGTTAGTTGCATGACGGGTGTCTCAGTGATGGACTGACGAACAGTGCAGATCCCGATCCGACTGTCGGATACTCAGGCTGATCTGGATCTACTCTGGTCGCAAAACCCATTAGCCCCACTTCTCCAGTCACAGCCACTATTATTGAAAGTGTCAGAAATATTTTACTTATGAGACACTATATCGAACTTCCAGTACTTCCCATTTTCCCCATTCCCTATCATTAATGCCAGACGCCTGCCTTAAATAATGAGGGATCGCAACTAGTTATTTCCCGTCGCACATCTATTTATATAGATCCGGTCCTATGCTGTATTGTAGCGTTTTATTCGTACTGAGTAGCACAAACATTGAGTTTTGCGAAAAGGGTAGAAGCAGATCAGATTGCACAGGTGTGCAGTCTTAACTGAGTCTACACTGATTGCAATAACATTAATAAGTGTGAAAATATGAATTTGGCAAATAATGCAGTCCCTGATCAGATTGCGCAGATATGTAGGATGATCTGGATCAACAATAAACGAAGTCACTATAATTGCTCCTTTTCATAACAACTCATGATACATTCGCCCTTTTCCAAGCAATAATGCCCTAAACTACATAATTTGGACCGGATTTCTATAAATAAATTCAACGGGAGATAACTACTGTCTGTTCCATGTTTTGCTGCCGATGAACTTTTGGCCATTAAACACATGAAATCTAAAAAATATTTAAAAGTAAGTACTTTTTCATCAATAACAAAAAAGTCACCCTCCCCTAAAAAAAATTATTTGATGAAATTTCATCAAATATTGATTTTGTTGCGAAAAAACGATTTTCCTATGGGAATTTAACATGGGGTGTCAATTTCTAATTTTTTGGAAATTGACTCCGAAATATGGCGAGATAGTTTGAAAATGATGTAACTAAGAAAACAAGATCGATTTTGAAAATCGGTCCACAAATAAAAAAAAAAGATTTTTATTTTTTATTTTTAGCCCCCATGTTAAATTCCCATAGGAAAATCGTTTTTTCGCAATAAAATCAATATTTGAGGAATTTCGTCAAACAATTTTTTTGAGGAGGGTGACATTTTTGTTATTGATGAAAAAGTACTTACTTTTAAATATTTTTTAGATTTAATGTGGTTAATAGCCAAACGTTTGTCGGCAGTAAAACGTGGAACAGACAGTAGCTACGACCCCTCATTCGGGTTAGCTTCGTGGCAGGGCAAGCAGCTCACTGACATTTGTACTTTATGCCAGGCGAAACGACATAGGGCAGCAAGGTAGATTGACACAGGCCATGTGATTCTGTACCTTTGGACATCTCCATGATTTCATTAAATACGTCTACAAAATATACAATATTTTTCATAAATAAAGTCAAAAGTTGATAAAATGTTGTCCTCTTTGAATCCATTTACGGAAAATATTGTAAATTTTGTAACGTATTTCATGAAATTACGCAGATGTCCGAAGGTACATTACAAAATGGCGTGTCTCATTTGTTTTATTGTGGCTCTGACTGGAAAAACGGGGGTTATGTGATGTGTGACCAGTGTAGCTCCTGATTATATAGCACTCACATGTAGCAAACCCCATTAGCCCCACTTCTCCAGTCACAGCCACTATTATTGAAAGTCTCAGTAATATTTTACTTATGAGACACTATATCGAACTTCCAGTACTTCCTATTTTCCCATTCCCTATCATTTATGCCAGACGCCTTCCTTAAATAATGAAGGATCGCAACTAGTTATTTCCCGTTGCACATCTATTTATATAGATCCGGTCGTATGCTGTATTTTAGCGTTTTATTCGTACTGAATCGCACAAACATTGAGTTTTGCGAAAAGAGTAGAACTAGATCAGGTTGCATATGTGTGCAGTCTGGTCTGAGTCTACACTGATTGCAATAACGTTAATAAGTGTGAAAATATGTATTTGGCAAATAATGCAGTCCCGGATCAGATTTCGCAGTTATGTAGGATGATCTGGCTCAACACTAGTAGAAATCACTATTATTGCTCCTTTTCATAACAAATCATGCTACATTCGCCTTTTTTACAAGCAATAACGCCCTAAACTACACAAGTTGGACCGGATTTCTATAAATAAATTCAACGGGAGATAACTAGCTACGACCCCCCCCTCATTTGTGCCATTAATTTTAACCAGCAGGCGGGTCACATGTCATTCCGAGCAGAGGCTTGAACGTTGAGCCTCCCAGTTCTGAGGCGGATGCATTATCCATTAGGCCACACTGACTGGTAACATAGTGTGTTGTAAGACAATGCGATTGTTTTCCATAGGAACAACAACAACAGCCACACACCTCACATTCTGGGCAACACCCCGTACGGTCAGGTGGAATGGCGCCTCAGTTTGTCAGCAAAGGTGATGCGGAATATGGAAACAACGCGGAAAGGCTGAGAGCACAGCTTGAAAACGCGCGAAATGAGATCGATAGAATCGAACGAGCGGCGGATCATGAACGTCAGAATGTCATGCACTTGTCGAAGTTATTGAAGGAGACGAAAGTTACACTGAACAAATCAGAGAAAGAAAAATATGATTATATTATAAGGTAGGCAGTGCGGTACCAACGGACCTCTCATTGGATGTCAACGCCTTTTGTCATTTTGAACCGCCCTTGTGCATTCATTCGTGCCAACAATTTTTTTGTTTGATTTTTACTTCGGTATGTGTTGTAAGACCTTAACTATTTCACCCCACAGTGATTCTAGCGTGGCTTGGATGGTCAATTATTGTTTGTATATACATGAAACACCTTTCTAAACAATCTACAAAAGAATTCAAATGCGCCTGGGTATGAAGAAAACCCACCCCAAGCAGTGGTTTCGACCCGCTGTAATACGTTCTATAGGCGAGTAAGGACGTCGACTTCGTGTGGCTTTTTCTTTCAATGGTGACGAATGAGAGTTCTGTACCTTTCATAATTACATAATCTTCGTACCCGGACGCATTTGAGCCGCCTCATCAGGATCTACACTTTTTGCAAATACCACTATACAGGCATGTGGCGTGGAATGGTTAAATTAATGCTTCAAAATTTAGCCTCGTTCATATGGAAGGTAATATCCGCCATAATTCTATGTGACTTGATGCTTGCGTGTGATGACATTACAACTTATATTCATGTTATTTCATTCGTCATTTGTATTTATTACATTTGAAATCTGCTTGTTGTAATTGTATTTGTCTTTCTTACATATCCATTCTGCTGATTGCTTTGTTCATTCGTCTTATTTACATTACAATTATTGATACGTCCTTATTCGTGTCCCTGTTTTATTGCACTAAGCATTTGCAATAGAAAGTAAGAACAAGCACTTAGCACGTTGAATAAGGCCGAAAGCAGTAAAGACAATGCCACAGGAAGTAAGCATCAAGCCACAGTCCGAAAGCGGAAACCCGCAAGCAGAAAGCATCAAGCCACAAGCAGAATGATGCAAGCAATATATTGGTTAGTAGTGCCTCATTATGACGCCAGATGGCACTGCTGTCAATGTTAGGAATCCTCGGACTAATAAATAATAGTATGAGATGTGATTGGCTGTTTGAGGCACACCTCCAACGCCGGTGTTGATGTAAGATTTCACCTACAAATGATCACAGTATAGGTTAGAAGACACCAAATAGTTTTACTATACACTTTAACCGAATCCCATCCAATAAGGTCAACCTCTCCTACTTTCACTATTCGTATGTATGTTGTGGGATCTACTTGTACATGACCTGCAGCCGGTCATTACTGGTTCTGCATGAATTAAACAATAGCTTCACTTACTCCTAAGACAGAAAAATCCAACCTCGTCATGTCCCCCAATATTGTTTACATTTGTTTGTTTGGCCACGGAAACTCTGTTTACATCACATTACCATCATGTTCCTCAAGTGAAACTGGGTAGTAATGGATCAAGATTTGCAAGCAAACTGTGTCAGTGACCTCAAAACACACGATTTTGTTCATATCGGACTACTTTTACCGTCTTGACGATTTCGAACCATTTGTTATTCTCTAACCTATATTAACTAAATTGCATATGTATGTATGGTGTTTGACTTACTAATGTGTTTTATACATACATGTATCCTCATAATTAAATTACATATGTACGTAATTGAAAACATTCACATTTTTATAGTAAGTTACACATATGGTAACTTACACAGGTTCGCTGTCAAACTGGCCCGTTACCGATGCAAACCAATGACCGTCCGGGATCAGACTAAGGTGGGCCACCACCATTGATTTTCCCTAAAAAACTAGCCTGTTACCACTCATTTTGCTATTCTTTGCTACTTTCATTTTCTTAGGATGGATTGTGGGACCTAATTTCCAATAACCTGCACCCATTCTGCTCAGGATATTGACTAATTAAAATATAGATTTAATTATTGTTGAAGCTGGGGTCCCATCTAGTAGGTACAAACTTTTCTTTATGGAACTTAAATAAGTGTATAATTGCAACTAGTCCACCACTTTTAAAAATTACGAGTGCCAGCTACACAGATAAAATTATTTAGTAATATTTAATGTACTCATAGAGACTCGCGGTGGTATCAAGCTAGTTCCATATGCAAGTGGTGCAGTATTTTTAAATTATTTATATCAACTAAATGCTGAATAAATATTTTTATCGACATATGAGCCGCTTCGCGAGAAAACCTGTCTTCGGGAAATTCTTGGTCAAAAAATTAACATTTTGTTACTATGACAATGGTATTTGTATGATGAATTGAATGCTTTTTATTTGATTATGATATCTGCAAATATTCATTAAGATATTATAGTTAATACAACGCCACTATGCAGGTCGTTTGAGCAAATGAGATGTCACGTAAAAGCCACGTCAAACGACGTTACAGTATATATAGTAAATACATGGTTAGTGCCGTCGAATATAAAATATATTCGGTTGAGCCTTAGACAGCTTTATTGGGGCGAGCTTTAGCGAGCCCCTATAAAGTTGTCGGGACGAAACCGAATATATTTTATATTCTACGGCACTAATTACGGGGCGCCAAGTGGGACATGGCTCAATTTTGTCAACAAAATTCATTTTTGTGCCACAAAATTCAATTCTGTGTCACAAAATTCACTTTTGTGCCACAGAATTCAATTCTGTGTCACAAAATTCAATTATGTGCCACAGAATTCAATTCTGTGTCACAAAATTCACTTTCGTGCCACAAAATTCAATTCTGTGTCACAAAATTCAATTCTGTCAATTCTGCACACGCATGTAAGAAGGACTACCATTGGTCAGAAACTGCACTGGAGAAATGTGTCACGGTCGCCGATCTACACATTCAATGTCGATGATTCATTTCTCATTCTGCCATTTTGCTTCAACTATCTCCAAACAGTCAAACGTTGACAAACCCATTCGTATTTAAACTCATTTGCGTTATAATTGTACACATAATTCATGTACATGTAGATCTCCCGCGAGTACTGACGTCATTTAGTGTGTATCGCAAGGTACATCTGCCCCAGTTAAATCAATAATACACGCGCTGTGGCCTGTGTTCTGACTGCTGTCTGTGTTTATAAACAGAATGTGTGTATTGGGCCATTTGAGGAAACCATTTGTAGTATTTGTGTAGATACCATGGATACTAAGATGGTGTATACTGTAAATAATGCATGTAGACACATAGTTGCGAACACGTAACTTCGCAACTAGTAGACACAGATCCAATACTATTTGTTTCACAAGGTTAGATCTACTGTTAGAATACGACGTCATCTAATGTCATTTTCGAGCATAAAACGTTACCTGATAAATAGAATACCAGGCTAGTGTATTTTAATATCAAGTTTATCAGGCTCGGCTCGGAAACGGTAGGAATTCCTCGACAAGCCTCGGAATTCCTACGCGTTTCCTAGCCTTGCCTGATAAACTTGATATCAAAATACACTAGCCTGGTATTCTCTATATATGGCCATGCTCTCAGGTCTAGCTATGTCCCGGCATACTTTATGTTTGACCCTGTTTACATAATTGAGGGAAAATTCTGAATATAGTTCTTATTTCTCCTTCAAAGTATATATGCTTATATGGTGTGACCACTCATTTTGTAAATCATAATATAACCAAAATTACTGTCCATAAAGAAGTATAAATATTGATATATTGGGTTATGTTTTCGCATTGAAATATTTAAACCTGCAAGTGTACTCCACCATCTAGTAAAATGGACTAAGACCGATCTCAAACCAATCAACGTAGAGATGACATAGACTATCCTACGCAAACTAATTTTTGTGGACAAAAATGAATTCTGTCCTACAAAACTGAATTTTCTTCACAAAACTCAATTCTGTCTTACAAAATTGAATCCTTTATAATAAAAATGAATTTTGTATACGAAACGTATGCAGAATTGAATTTTGTGACACAGAATTGAATTTTGTGACACAGAATTGACAGAATTGAATTTTGTGACACAGAATTGAATTTTGTGACACAGAACTGAATTTTGTGATTTTTAGTGTTACAAAACTCAATTTTGTACACATAATTAACCTGTCCTGCATGGCGCCCCGTACTAATCATGTATTTAATTTATACCGCATACTAAACGTAATTGCTTGAACGTGCGTGACGTCATGTTTTGACGTCATTCCCTCGCTATGTGTCACAAATCCAGTGACGCGATTCAAAGCAAAATGGCGGCGTCCACGCTAAGTAGATTCGGTATTGTATCTGATTAAATCTCTGATTTATTTACGATGCGCTTCAATATTGGCTTTAGTTAGACTACACAGTTGTCATAACAAGCATTGCAATCATAATGGACATGTCCGTGTCGTTGGTTACGTCGCATATATACTGTAAAAATGGACACAATCAATTCAGCTGCACCGACAGCGACTTCGATTTTAAAATTCTCGTTGCTGTTGAGACTAATATTAGGCTACTTCAGGTATAACATATTAGGTTACTTCAGATATAAACAGCATTTATTCAATCCCCTTTATTATGCTTTTCAAATAGTCATGGTCGTGAAAATAAGTGTAGTGTGTCTTATATTCATGTTAATTTCAACTAAAAATAGTGTCTTCCATTAATCATGTTGATATTCGATCAGACGTTTTGTTATCCGTATCCGAATCCGGATCCTGCAATGCTAGACGATATTATTCATACAAAAAAAAAACGTGATCCAACTTAATTTATCACATCCTCATCCACATACCTTGCACACGAGCTGTGTTAATACAGAAACAACACCAGGAAGTGTGTCAAAGATGTGGTAACCCGAGTTAATTCGAAAGTTTCAACAAAACCGTGTAGACACAGGTGAGCCATGTCATAACGAGCCGTGTCATCAGAATCTGCTATATTTGTAAATATGTTTTAGATTTCATAATAAATACTCGTAATTTTCTTTCCGTGTGTGGGTGGAGGGGGGGGGTGCATGATCACTGCCTCCTCGTTTTTGGCTTTCTGGTTACGGCCCTGATGATGTTTCAGGAAGTTTTATATCTTTTTTTGCTTTCCATAATGCAAATTTCCTATTTATATTATCAAAATACACACTATTGTATTTGATAAAAATCCGAGGACTTTGTATTTTATTTTACTTCATATGTGTACTATAATATACTGTGATACATAGGGGAGATACTTCATAAATTAAATGAGTTAAATGCCAGTAATCACACGTTGTGCATGTGTGGATGCGTCAATCCATCCGTCCGTCTGTGCATGTATATGACCAACTGCACAGTTAATCCACCAAGTATTTGACATTCCGAAGATTCCTATGGATATGATATTAGATTTTTAAAAGTTTGTCCATACTGCTATTTGTTCATTGACAATGCTGCTACAACCTTTAACGATTAACACTTAACCCTCTAAGTAACTGAAATGAACTGTTTCATGTTAAGTTTGAGACTTCCATTATGCAGAAAAGGTGGTCATTTTGCAAAAAAATAAAAATATCCTCAAGTGGTGCAGATCACTTTCCATGATACTAATGTCTCCAACATATGTTGCCTTGAAATATCATCCCACCGTATCTATTTCTTATATTAATATGACACACACGTCAGTGTGCATTCAGATTTAAGCTTTTCATATTCAGACAACATAAATGTCGAATGTTCACGACATCGTCCCGCTTACAGCTGTACTTGGACCACCTGCTGAAAAAAACGGACCTTACAACATCTGCAATAAATGTAAGATCGGCGATACATATCATGTCGGTAATCGAGAAAGGATTCCCTAGTGACTGAATGGCGGACATCCCATGTTCTGATCAGACGGTGCATATGCACAGATGAGACATCGTAACATCTATGGCTTTGTTGTTTTTGCAGGTAAAGGTTGCGCTAAATGTTAATTGTATACATTACATGTATATTAGAATGAAAGAATTGAGCAATAAACTGAAAATTCGCGTCGAGTTAACCAGATCTGAAACATATAGTTGTGCGGGAAACCGGGCCCAGGCTACAACGGTCTACAAATATGCTGCCGAACATCTGTATGTAAATGAAAAATGTAGCTTACACAGAATTTTCACCTGTAAATGGTGGTCGATAGCAGTTAACATGGTTAATGTGGACAGTTATCTGCAAACTGTGTCAAAGGAAATATTATATGTCAAAATAACGGAACATAAAAAACACATATCAATAACAGACAAACATTTTTATATGTGATATCAGTAGCAAAAGTAATACAAGAAAATTACTCTTACGCCATTATTGTTAATAAAAACATAATATAAGATGTGCCCGTTTCGAATAAAAATGGTGGATTTCGATCGTACGACCGTTGTTAGTACGGCAGTCTAACATTCATCCAATACATTCTCAGACAGGATCCATGACAGATCGAAGACTGTTTCGTTTTTTTTCACACACATACGCCCGGTTATAGATATATTCTGTTCGTGAGATAACTTTAACACAACGGAACAAACCTAACATGACGGTCTGACAAACTTCGATAATTGGAAATCTCGGCTGAAATTACGTCAGATAAGTTCACGACGTCATATCTTGTGACGTCGTCAGACTCCTGAAAACAGGTTTTCTCGCGACGCGGCTCATATCATAAAGTATGATATTGGACATCAAATAATAAATAAATGGAATAAATAGTTGCTTCCGTTATCATTTTAAGGAACCACGGTTATCACCCCTGATATCAAACTGGCATTTCGCGTTTGATATAAAAAGTATAATAATGTCAATTAGTACGTCTGGTAATGGTAATCATTTTGCCAGAAAAATGTCAGATTGAAAGAATAAAAAGATGTCTCCCTATATTATAACCTGGCATGTACACTCTAGGTTTTAAGGTTAGAAAAGGGGTTTTTTTTAACACCAGTTTTCAGCATATTTGAAGCATTCAAAAGAAAAAATGAGCCTGTTTGTCACATGATGTAAACAGAGTTTCCGTGGCCAAATAATGTAAACAATATTGGGGGACATGACGAGGTTGGTCCCACAACATCCATACGAATAGTGAAAGTAGGAAAGACTGGCTGGGATTCGGTTAAATTATACAGTAAAAAACCATTTGGTGTCTTTTAACCTAAACATGGCGCAACAGAAAAGGCGGAATCAATCTACATCAACACCGCTAGGGACATGGAACCAATTTAGAGAGCAACGCATTGTAGGACTACCAGCATATAAAATCATTTTAGGGAGAACTATTTTAAGTTTTAGCAGCGCACCTGGCGTCATAATGGTTGTTCCCAAATTACTGTTGCAATTGTTGTTGTCAAGGGGCGTAGCTTATCGAGGTAACAAAACGCATGGCAAAACAGCGATGCAATAATCAATAATGGAACTCCGGATGTCACTTAGAATGTAATCGACACAAACGCATTGAAACAGTGCGAATGGATACAGCATCAAGCCAAATGCACATGCAATTTAGACTACAACCAAGAAGTTTTCAAATGTCACAAACACGAATGACGAATAAAATAACATGAAAGTAAGTTGTAATGGCACCAGTCAGCAAACATCAAGCCACATAGAATTGTAATAAGAGGGATAGAACTTAGAATGTCATCAGCAAGCAAGCATCAAGCCTAATATAATTATGGCGGATATTACCTTCCATACGTTCATGGGTTCAATATTCGGCCTCCTTCCCTGATGGGTTCAATGTCCGCGTATGGAAGGTCTTCGAGCCCATTCCTACCCTTAAATATAGGTTACCACTACAGTAGAACCTCTCTAAACCGGACACTTAGAACACATCTGCGATCATATTTTTGATCAGTTTCTTGGTCATTATGGGTAATAATGTCTGTTCATGATCGAATAACACACATATATGGCTCAGAATGATCAACTACCTGATTTACAGTTAGTGAAACCTCTATAAACCGGACACCCTGGGGACCTCTCAGGATTTCCGGTTTAGAGAGGTTTCACTGTAAGTTAGAGTGCCATTTCAGACTCAGCAAGCTGACAAGTGACGATGTGACGGACCTGAGTGACCCGAACAGGCCGACCAAGCTGAGCGAGATATACAAGGAGGTCTACGACAACGAGTGGACAGACGCGTACGAGGTGCTGACCGGGGATGGCCGCTCGAAATCGGAGACGATCAACATACTTCGCCTCACTTTGCAGGTAGGTGCACAGGGGCCCGTTTCACTAAACTTCGTACGCAGATTTCTATAAATCACCTGACACATTAATGTGGTTCATTAATGCTACCAGTTTCCACCTACATGTACATGTAGTGTTCATTAAATCAGAACAAATCCACGAACGATTCACCACATCGGCTGTTAATGTGAACTTTGTCTTACGAAGTTTAGTGAAACGGGCTGCTGTGAATAACGCGTAGCAGAGATGGTAAACTGGCTAAATTGATGCCTAATTATGTTTAAAAATCAGCAAAATCAGAGAGAGAAAATCCACGGCTTTTACTTTTCATGGACATTTTATTCTCTGTTGTTTTCATAGCATTATTAGGGAAATAGTAACGTAATCACTTTACTGTTCCTGTTACGCGTTATTCATCTGTGCGTATGTATGGTCGCTTAAAACACAAACCTGATACTATCTATATACCCGAATCAGGATCTGTATCATACACCATTCAGTCAGTGAATCATCTGTCCTTCTTCTAACAAACAGTGTACATGTATGCAGGGGCGCCGTAAGCATCTACATAGTGGTCCGGAGATCTACCGGGTGCCCTCTGATGTGTTGCTGGGAAAACACTCAAGTCCATCTAAGATTCTTACTTAATAAGTCAATTAATTTACAAGTTTATTAAGCTATCTAAAGTGTGTAAATAAAGTTAACATTTACTGTGATTCCCTACTTCGCGTTGTGCGCGGCTGTCCGTAAATGTAAATGCTTTTATTTAACGACGGCACTGGCTCGATGACCTTGCATGTCGGGACCGACTATTTAAGTCCCCATCCGAAAGGACTATGCTAGCACGAAGTTGTCTTGCCCAAGGACACGCCGAATCGATCATTCGCAACGGTCGAGGTAGGAATCTAACCCGGGGTCTCCCGTTCCGGAGTCCGACGCTCTAACTACTAAGCTAATCCGGCCACCCTCCGCGCGGCTGTCGCAATGAACCAGCCTTATATACCCTTGGTTAAGCTCCTCCTACTGATGATCAGCGCCATTTGAATACGTCATCAGCAACCAATAGTATTTAAGGGACTAGAAATTATCAAGGTATTACCGGGTATGGAAGGTGTTCGAGCCAATTCCCACCCTTAAATATTAGTCGAATCGAATCAAGAATAACATCCAATGGGATTGAAGTAGATTGATGCAATCCTTGACATTTGGTAGTGTCACAAATTTTGGAAAATGCCAGGGTCTAATGCGGCGCAAGATAAACCGGTGGACCAAATGATTACATTTGGCCGATATTTATATGGCTTACTTTACAGACATAAACTATCGTCACCTCCTGTCATCAAACTGTCAATCATTCAGGTGCATTGTTAGTACAACTACCAGATGTTTAAATGTCATTCACATAAAAACACATTGAAATCGAAACACACGTGTTGTCAAATAACACTCAAGTGAGAATATTTTCACACCAAAGTTAACACCTGCATCTGATTGAGGCTACAACGTTACACGTCGCAACCCACCCAAAGTGTATACTGTTACCACTCAGTTGAACCGTCTTGCCGAGACGGTTTAACTGAGTGGTAACGACATACACTTGAGAAAAAATAAAAAAATCAGAAAAATATTTACATTCCTGACCGTTGTTTCTTCTTCATATATGAATAAGTATTGATCCGGCAGCCGCCGGACCTGCATGACCTGTTCCGATGCCCTTGGTATATATACTAGCGGAAAAGTAACAGTGTAACCTAAAAAATCGAATAAAATTAACACCGCTCAATATTTTAGCCTGATGTTTTGCACAGTTGACCAGTGAATGCACCGACACACAATCGCTGGATCAATGGCGTATTTGAACGTGCTGTTTGGCTTCTTGGACATGAGTTTTTTCACGCTTTTTTTCGCCCAACATTTTACTGCGCCAGCTTTTGTCGACTTTACTACTGTCGGGTCATTGTTCGGCAACCGGGGGAACAGAAAAGCAGGGTTTTTCGGTTGAAAGTGGTCGTAGGGCAATGCCCAGGCTAAATGAAAATGACCGCCTTCGCGCAATTGGTATGATCCAGGATGGTATGCTCCATCGCGCTGTTGCTACGCAATTTGGTGTCCACACACGATTCAGGCTTTGTGGAGACGTATTCAACAATTTGGTAATGTCAGAGACCGACCACGTGCAAGTCGTCCCCGCGTGACGTCACGACAGCAGGACAATCATACCAGACTCGTGCACCTCAGGAATTGCTTCCAAACGGCAAGTCTGACAGCGCGGACCATGCCTGGATTGCGTGCCATCAGCCCCAGAACTGTACGGAATCGATACGTGAACGGCGAATCCATCCGCGACGTCCGACTTTCCGTCCAGTTTTGCTAAGAAGCCACCGTGTATCACGTCTGGCTTGGTGTAGAAGACACTTGCGCTTTAATCGCCGAGACTGGGCGGGTATTATGTTTACGGACGAGTCCATGTTTCACTTAGATGGCAGCGACGGCTGTTCAAGAATCTATCGTCGTGTTTGAGAACGTTTTATTGACGCCTGTGTTGCGGAGCGACGTGCATTTGTTGGAGGCAGTGTCATGGTTTGAGGTGGCATCATGTTAACTGGACGAACAGCTTTTGTGGGTATCGATGGCAATTTGAACGCCGTACGCTACCGTGACGTAATTATCCAGGCTCATGTCATCCCATTTGGGCAAGGACAGCACCGTCACATCGCGCTTCAACTATACAACGCTAGACCTCGCGTCGCTCGGGTCGTAAGGGATTTTCTAGCGCAGCAGAACATCGTTGTATTGCAGTGGCATGAAGTCTCACCCGATCTTGCACCAATTAATCACGTCCGGGATGAGATGCAACGGCATTCCCCAGGCATTCTTCAACAATTTGGTAGCCTCTATGAGGCGACGGTGCCTGCATCGACGCAAAGGTGGCCATACGCGCTATTAACTTTGTGAACTGGTTTTTGACCCCCGTGACTTTCATCCACAATACCAATGAACTGGCGGATGCTGTGACATTTTAAATGAATTGAAGTTTTGCAGAATTGCCCGATAAACAATGCTATCTGATCGTTTTATCTTTTTATATCTTGAAATTATGTTTTCATGAACATGATAACCATACACAGTTACTTTTTTCCGCTAGTATACATACAGTAGTATATAGGGAGTCAAAATGATACCACCTAACGGTGGTATCATTTCCCCACCCTATATACTACCCCCACCACCCCCGAAAAACTCCAAAATTGGTTAACGAGGAAATTGTCACCCGACAGCAAATCGTGACAATCGGTGTCATAAATACATAAGTTGAAAAGAGGTCCAATTGAACAGATAAATCTCATAGGTTATATACGCCAGAAATAGAAAATCCGTGGCAAATCTGTACTGGTTTCGGCTACCCAACGAAATAGCCACCCGATAATGCGCCGGAAAAAATATCCACCGAATTAATTATTTTCAGGAAAAAAAAAAACATGTATGTTTAATTTGATTTTGTAGAATTCTATACGTCCGCGCGTGATAGTTAATATTTCGTATTTTCCTCCTCCAATATAGCTAATTTATTTCGCAGATCAGCAACTAATTGTACCAGCTCTCGTCTACCGCGTTCACCTTTAGCCACAGGGCAGCGTATTTGCTTATGTTTACAAAGAGTTTGGGCACTAACGAACTTACAAGGGCATCTGGGGCATTGAAATTGTGGGGCGACACAAGGAAATTTTCTACGTCTCGATAGATGCCTTCGTAGATAGTATTTACACGCAAAAGTCTTACAACAAGTCGCACACTCCATTATGTATATATATGTATATGTTTATATTCAATTGGACGAGAAAAAAACATCATGTTCATCCAATTGAACAGATAAATCTCATAGGTTATATACAGAAAATATGATAACGTCAGAAATAGAAAGTTTGAGAAGAGAAGCCGAATCTCTAGGGATTACTTATAGTAAACGGTTGGGAGTTAGGGGGTTGACAAATCTTATAAACTCCACAAAGAATGAGGCGTTTATGAAGCGGTTTACCCGCGCCCACAAACGAGGAGCCTTTAAGGACCTCTCACTAGCGGAAGAAGTTGGTAACAGAATTCAAAAAGAAAGTATTGCGGGGTTAAGGGCCAGTGTAATCAAACCTTCAAGCACATCCCAAATTAGACGCACAGGCGAACCAAATAATAAGAAAAAATCTATCGTTCGCGCGATAGTGGAAAAAGGTGAAGACATATTGGGGGCTCATGATGAAACGTTGGAAAAGGTAGAAAATGGAAGACGGGTAGTTACATTATCCTTTCGTAAAAACATTGACATTAACGAGTCTGAACGCATGTCCGATAAACTCGCTCCGTATCTAACAACCAATTTTTATTTGAGATATTCATATTCTTACAAGCTAGAACATATGGAGGAAACTAAAAATGGAAAACCTAAAAGTGGTAGCGAACCACTATCATCAATGAAAACCGTTAATAAATGGCTGTCAGATAAGGAGCAAACACGAATAATGTCCGATAAAATAGACAGACCGAATACAAAGTGGAAGTTTGTAAGATGGGCAGAGGTTTTTGTAAAGTTAATACAGGGCAGTAGGGTAATAGATTTGGGACTACAATCCAAAGAAGTAGCAGGAGGAGAACTTCCAGAATGGTTGAGGAATAGAAAAGGTATGTATTCGTTAGATAAGTATAATGACGATCTTTGTCTGTTCAGGTGTCTAGCTATGCACCTTGATAAAAGATCAGACCTGACAGATGCACGGACAAGGCGAAAGAACTTAGTAAACAATATACCGGTAGTAATGTGGTTTCACCAATTCCTTTTTCAGATCTGAAAAAGGTTGAAGAGTTTTTTAAAATCGGTATAGAAGTATATCAACCGACACAAGGTGGTGTTTGGTGGTTGAAAAAGGTACCAGCGCACTATGATGCTCTAGGTAATAAACCAATGACAATAGGACTGTTTAATAATCACGCATTTCTGATTAAAAAAACCTTAAAAACCTATCTAAAATTTACGCCTGCGATAATTGCAAACAGAAATTCACGAAAGCGAGTAATATGAAGAGACACGGACCAAAATGTATGAGAGGTGAGACAAAAGTAATATGTGATGGTAATTATTTAGAGCGCCCGCGTTCGTCGTTCGAGAAAGCGTTCTACCCAAAAGGTTCTAACAGTTATGGTGCGATCGATTGGATGTACTCTGTGGAAAAGCGGGAGAGAATTCACATTCACCATGAACAGTGCGGACACGGAGGTGAAAGATGGATTTTAGGAGCTCCAGTAGATGGATACTGTCCAGAAACCAATACCGTATATCAATATCACGGCTGTTACTGGCACGGGTGTGAGATTCATGCAAAGCATAAAAAAGAAGAACGCGCATCCACAATGAGAAGAGATAAATGTATTAGAAGCAAATAATTCAACCTAGTAGTTATGTGGGAATGCGAATTTCAAAGAACGGGTAAAGATATAAAGATCGGTTGCGACACTACTCTTTATCCATATCAGATAGTATACGATTTTGAGGCGTATCTCCAGCCAGAAGTTGAAACTATCGGTAATAGTTTAGAGTACGAAGCTGAGCACGTTCCGGTAAGCGTTAGTATAGGAGATAATTTCTCAGGAACAGTAACTCATATTTGTGATAAAGATCCCGCAAAACTTATAGAACAATTTGTAGAAGATTTGAAAGTCAGGGGAAAAGCTATAAGAGAAGAAGTATGGTCAAGATATGAGTTTAATACAGAATATTTCTGTGAAAAACAAATCGCCCAGATCGAACAGTGGATAGAGCAAGTACCGGTTATAGGTTTTAACAGCAGTAAGTACGATATAAACTTAATAAATAAATATTTAGTAGGTGAACTGTCATCAACAACGAAGAAAGTAATGGTTGGAAAAAGGACGAACGCAACAATATTTCTATTTACTCCGGAGTTTAGATTTCTTGATGTAATACTTTACCTAGGACCTTGTGTAAGTTACGATAGTTGGATAAAAGCCTACGATTGTAAAGGACAGAAATCTTTCTTTCCTTACGAGTGGTTCGGTTCTACAGACAAGCTGGATTACCCGGGACTACCGGATATAGAGAATTGGTATTCCAAACTATCTGGGAAAATGTTACTAGATGAAACAGAATTAAGTAAATGTCGTAGAATTTTCGAAGAAAATAATATGAAAACTTTCAGAGATTGGTTGAAATATTATAACGATTTAGATGTAGCACCGTTCCTAGAAGCTGTGGGAAAAATGTGTGAATTTTATAAACACAGGGGTGTAAATATTTTCAAAGACGGGGTAACACTACCGGGTGTGGCTATACAATATTTATTTGAGAGGAACCATTAAAGAACAAAAATCTTCAAAGACGATTATACCGGAGGATGCTCTATGCGCACCGAAAGAAGAAACATACAAAATGATGAAAGACGCTCTAGTTGGTGGTCCATCAATAGTATTTACACGATATACAGAAGCCGGTGTTTCAAATATTAGAGTGGGTTCCAAACCTTGCAAGGCTGTTTTGGGGTACGACGCAAACACGTTATATTTATCTACGTTAAATAAAGAGATGCCGTGTGGGAAAGAAACTATACATCATATAGATTCCCCACATAATCCTAAACTTATTAAAAAGTTTTGTAAAAGAGTTTTATCCGGTGGATATAGAAGTTCCACACAACTTAAAAGATAAGTTTTCTGAAATGTCTCCACTTTTTATAAACAGAGAAGTAGAGGTTGATGAAGTTCCCGCACACATGTTAAAATATTTAAAAGATACTGGCCGAACAAGAGGAGATGGAAGAAAATTGGTGGGATCTATGACCGCCACTAAAGTATTGCTGTACGCGCCACTGTTGAAATGGTATTTAAAACACGGCCTAGAAATAACGGGAGTTCATCGTGTTATAGATTATATTAGTGGTAAACCCTTCGAATGGTTCGCTAAAGAGGTTACAGCCGCAAGACGAACGGGGGATGCAGAACCAAATAAGAAACCGGTGGCTGACATAATGAAATTATTAGGAAACTCGTGTTGTGGAAAAATGATAGAGGCAACGGAGAGACATTTAAATACGACATATACTCAAGACGAAACCTGTGTTGACAAAGCATTAAGATCCGCGTATTTTGATGATTTGGAAGAGATAGGAGATGCGTAAGAAATATCTTCAAAAAAACCCAGGTGCTCAGTAAAGAGACCATTCCATTGTGGAATAGCGGTTTATCAACTAGCTAAATTGAGAATGTTGGAATTTTACTACGAATTTCTAGACAAATCGGCCACCTCCTTAGACACTTTAGTGGCCAACGGCTCAGCCCCCTTATAGCGACTCGCTACGTCAACGATTGTCAGCGCGTACTTGTACGTCTTGCGACCGACACGATCGTGAGGGAGAAACAGGAGATCCTCTTGGTGAACTTGGTTTGGCACCGGCACGTCGAATTTCGGGCGCGGAATATTGTGAGGCGCGGGTAAATAGATCTGCCAGATGGCCTGCTTCTTGAGCCATTCCTTGACAGCGTTTTCGGAAACCTTGGTCGCCGCCGCGAGGTTCTTGATGGCCGCGAGTCCCTTCCAGTAGCCGCGTGGGCTATAATACGTATTCGCCAGCTTGCGCGTTAGTTTGGTATCAAGTTTACGCGTGTTCATCGTATGCGAAGTATTCTAATATATCGGACAATCTCCAACATGCACTCGTCAGCTCGTCCGGTAACTGCGTCGTTAATAATAAACCTTTGTTGGAAGTACAATCGCGATTGATTTTGGAGGTTAAATTCTGAAGGAACTCTGAGGAATCCAATCCCCCTGGATTGGTGGGGGAATCTAACATTCGCTTTGCGAAAAGGGTGGCCGTTTTTTCGTCCTCGCGCCACGTCTCGAGAGAATATTGGGCCAGACGGATCATACCCTTTGTGCCAGCTATACGGTGTTTAAGGGCCGTGTAGCCTACATCGATCAAAGCGTAATAAAGATCGTCAACTAACATCGTTATATATATATATTTAAACAAGTTCAATTGCTTATTTCAATCTCGATTGAATATAGTAGCCGACGAAACCCACCACAACCCATTCCCATCGACGACGATGAACGCGATCTCGCGGTCTTTTGGGCCTCTGACGGTACATAAAGTCTGAAAGTTGGGGCTCGCGATCTAGTCCCAATTTCATTGGATCGAGACTTCTCTGCGGATATGCCAGCGCGTACTCGCGGTTGGCTTCTTCAAAGTTCTGGAAAGTTTGCGCGGTGTGATTCTCACGGCGAAGCTCTTCGTTGACCCAGTACAGATGGGCGGTTCGTTTTTCTGACCACGCTTCCTTTGCGCTATTGAGTTGTTCTACAGCTAAATCGTGACGCTCGCGCTCCTCATCCGCGTTCGAGTTTTGTAGTTTAGAGAATAGAAAGTTACTGCCGCTGAACGCCAATGCGTTCACGAGCGCTCCTCCTACTATTATTCCGATCGTAGCCATTTTATTTCCATATATTAACGTGTAGAATTCCAGCTTAAATTAGATAATCTCGGGTCCAAACTGCGGCCGCTACATCTAAGGTCACGAGCCCTACGTCTCTCACAGTAAAGTCCAATTTGGGGGGGACCCTCCTAAGGCCACCTTCGAAAGTCGAGCATACCCGATACTGAGACCCGATATCACCACGGCGTGATAAAGCGCATTCACTATCATTTTACCATCGTGTTCAGCCATTATAATTATTGCATATAAAAGGGATCGCGTTTAATGTTTAAATGGGGCGCATCCCTCAACACTTTTGAACGCGATTGGATTGGAACCGCATCCAACAGTGTTGGGGGTAGTTTTTTCAACCTTGTTGATGATAGGGGGGACCTGTTGTTGAAACGGTAAAGCACATACAGGGTACCCACAACCGACAGACCACCAACAACAACCCACGGGATCCAATCGAGATTGGGAGTTGGAGCAATCGCGATTGGGGGAGAAACAGCTGCCACCGGGTGTTTTGCTGTCTCTGTCTCCGATTGCAACGACCGTCTGGCCTCTCGAAGCTCGGTGAGTATTTTATCTTGTTTAGCTTTTCGTGTGGCAGCCGCCGCTCTCCCAGCTGCCTGTCTTTTGGGATTTTTTATATGCGGTATGTCATCCAGTGGCGGAGTAACACTCGGGTTCGATTGTGTTGGAGCAATCGCGTTCAACTCCATCACTCTCGCAGGTGTGTCTTGTGTCATCATTTTCTGAGCTTATAGTTCGTGGGCATATATGTCCAAATTGACAGTGTCTACCCGTGGTCAACGCGGTTGTCAGCGGGGCTATGTACATTCCAAACTTGTGATAAATTGAGCAGCATGCTGTTCTAAGAGTGTGTCCTATAAAAGGGTCAGTCTCTAGATCGAGAATCAACCCCGCGGTGTCTGGTATAGGGAGAAGTATACCAACGGTGGTAGCGTACAAATGAATAGCCGCCGATCCGAGAGTTTTTGTCATCTCCGCACCTAATTTGGATTCGTATCGCGCGTACATTGTATCGACCTCCGCATCTGACATCTTATCCACCTGACAAACTGAGAGACGCCTACCGAGATAATGATCCGATTGTCCCCCAGCAACCAGCGCAGCCAACCGCTCGCGTCGCGCCGCGTTTTCATTCGGAGTCGTTGCACTCAACCCAATACCAACTGCCGTTGGAGTTGGAGTTGAAACTGATTGGTTTCAGTTCCTCCCAATTCGCGATTGGTGTTCGATCCCGATTGTGTTGAATTTTCTTAAAATTATTCTTACAAGTCTCATAAGTCTAACATATTGCCAAGCGCACCACCAGATACTTATGATCACCGTTATGCTCGCAATAAAGCTCGCAGCGGAGCAACAAATTCTTATCAATTGCTCAGCATTGTTAAGCATTTTCTTAGCATTGTTAAGTATTTGTTAAGCATTGTTCAACATTGCTCAGCAATTGCTCAGCATTTATTCAGCATTTGTTCAGCATTGCTCAGTAATTGTTAAGCATTGTTAAGCAGTGTTCAGCATTTGTTCAGCATTGTTAAGCATTTACTCAGCATTGTTAAGCATTTACTCGGCAGTTACTAATTAATTACATTATAAGCAGTTGGTTGATCAGTCTTTAGCAGAAGCTTGGTGTGTTTAGTTTCCGAAAGTATTTGTCGAACCTCCAGGCGCTCCTCGCGCGTTGGGATAACGTCGTTCTCTCTAAGACATTCATCGAATGAGTCTCGGTCCTTGCAGTGGAAGAGGGCGATCCATTTCGTTTGCTCGCGCAGATCCTTGAGGACGGCGTTGTACTTTTGAGTGGAGATCCATACGCTTTGCCTCGCATGGCGGCCAGAAAATGCGAGCTCGGAGAGCATGTCCTTCTTTTTGGTCATCGCCGCCTTGGCCGAGCAGTCGTCAATCACGTATATGGTGGGCTCTCCCTGGAATATTTGATAGAAGACACGCAGCCAACCGTGAAGCCTGTCGCCGGGGTCAATAACGTATACCTCAGGGTCGGTCCATATCCACGGGCGCCGCTGATAAGTATCGTTGTGCCGCACAGTGGGACACAGGATCACAATGTGACGAAAGGCATCGCGGTAGGAGCCCTCTAGCAAGTCCAGGATGAAAACCGTTTTTCCGCATCCTGTCTGCCCACATATTATGGCAGAGTGGGCATCTCCAATCGTGAATTGGTATTGATTGCTAATTTTCTTAAAATTAGTATAAAGCTGAGACGTATCGGCCATTTTCGATGTTGAGTTGCGCGTCTGTTATTATATATAAGTACACGTTCAATGGCCCGGCTCCATCCGCCTCTTTGGTTATCTGGATCGTAACACCCTCACTAGCGTTCTCAACTTGGCGTCCACTACCGTGCATTTGGTCGTCGTCGCTGGCTCGCATGTCTAGCCATAGAGCGTATTTGGTAGTCAGAAAATCCGAGAGGGAGACGTCCGAGAGCTGCAGGTCTTTGGCAACCGTGGCAACTTCCGGGGAACGCTTAGAGCCGGAAGCAAAATGTTTTCTTACTTCGTCCCACTGCTGGTGCGCGCGAAGACCCGCGCTGTAGAGTTGATTGAGTACTACCTCGATCGTCACCTCTACCTTCGTGATTTTCGGGTTATATAATTTGTCGGATTTTCTAGCACCGAGCGCTAACCGAGCATCCTCGAACAACATCAAATATACCTTTCATCGAGCGGGCGGGTACGTTGACGTTAATATTCCACAATGTGTCACTTTTGTCTTTCGTCATCTTGCGGTGGCAAAGAACTCGGTCGTAAAGTATGGCAACGCGCCCGACATACTGGGATCTGATTAATCGCGCGAGTTCGGGCATCGTGACCATGTGGTACTCCAGCGAAACATTGTCGATCGTATACTTCGATGTCATGTCAGTGGCTATGAGAACTCGTCCGTAGTCGTTGAACGTTAGTTCGTATTCGAGGCGGTCCGCCAAAGCGCTCTGATAGTAGGGCATGTGACTCTCCAGCAACTCAAAGTCGAGCGGGATGTAGAATCGGTTGCCGTAAGCGGCCGCGACCGCGTTGTCGCTCGCGACGTTATCTGCCTTGTCACCAGCCCCGATTCTAAGTCTGGTTACGTTCTTATTTCGACTGGTGTCAATACCCTGATAGACAGCGTTTTCGCACTCTTGCGCCGTCTTCCACAGGTCCTGGTAGCAATGGTAGACGTCGCTGTCATCGATCGACATCACCTCATTACCAGAAATCTTTATCATGGTCTTCTTGACGATGGCGCGACCCAGGTTCTGAACGATGGTTCGGTCCGCGTCCGTCGACGTCAGCGAAATAGTGAAAGCGAGGCGAACAGTCCCCGGCATAATGACGTCGCTAGCTCCGAGGTTGGGGAAGCGGACTAAGAGCTGCTAGTTCTGGTCGATCGTCGATGGGTTATTCGTAATAACGACACTCTGTCTCACACCTTTTGCCCCGAGGCGCTCACGCAGTCTGCGATATGGATTGAGTTTGCGACCGTATTGACTCGAAGACATATTTTTAGTTAATCTATTAAACCTGTATATATTTTATCTTTAATACATATATAATAATAATGGCTGAACTCGATATTGGCATGGACGAATTCGGGCGTGATCATGACTATGATCTTGGACCAGACGAATTCGGGCGCGATCGTGACTATAATGATGAAGAAGAAGACTATGCCTCTTCTTATTATGGTGATTATGATGAAGAAACAAGCTTCATTACTACACCACCCGAGGAGTATTCGTTTCCACCCAAGAATACTACACGTTTGTTTGACACACCCGAGAAGTATCCGTTTCAACCCGAGAAGAAGGCACGTTTGTTTGACACACCCGAGAAGAAGGCACGTTTGTTTGATACAGCCACACCTTTACATACGTGGGAGGCCCCACCCGAAACTCCGGCATGGGCGGGCGGTGCCGATATTCCTGCGGGGATCTCCAAGGGTGAGCTGGCTCCTCTCATGGAAACGGATTCTCTGGTGAAACGGTGGGAGAGTAAAGTGTCTAAACACGGCATCAATGCCGTGTTGGAGTTCCGCAGCACTGAAAGAGGAGACTTGTGGGTTAAATGGGGCAATAGCTGGAAGTTGCTGACGTACAAGAACGACCCGACCCGGTTCCTCAGCCCCTCTTCCTTGAACCGATATGGAGTACTCTTCGCTCGAGCTCTCGGAGTGCTCGATGATGATCGGTCGCAGCTGCCTCAACAAATGGTAAAAACCATACAGGCTACCGACGAAACGCTCGCGAAGACGGCCGCCGCTATAGAAACGAGCGATATCAGCGAGGTCCCTCGTATAGTCACCGACGCTATTAACACAGTGGAAACCACGGTCAACGAAATAAACGACATGAAGTATGACCCACCGTTACCTCTTCGCGAACTCCTGTGACTCGATAAGGCTCTGCAAACAACCCAGGGCGAACTTGTCAATAACCTCTCCAAACCTCTCTCAGTGCTGGACGAACATATCGCACTAGAAGAAAGAAAACTTGGGGAGGCCAGTGGCGATAGAGAATCTACCGAGCGGATCAACAAATTCCTGCGGTCGTTGCGGGATGAAAGAGAAGCTCGCTTGGAGGCTGCCTCGACTAACCGTGAGACACTCTCTGGACAATTAAGTCGGAGCCACGAAACAATCTCGAGGGTCCTGCACGAGGACACGACACTCGGTGAGCGTATTCGCACTCTGTTCAGAGAGAAGGGCTTCACAATAGTAACCATCCTCACAGCTTTCACCATGATTATATCGACCCTAATTATATATATATCGTCTCGAGTTCTATCTATCACGGGTGGTTCGGCACCAGCACCCGCGCCAGCACCAGCGCCAGCACCAGCTCCATCCGGTGGAGCCAAAGAATGGATAAAAAAGCAACTAAAAGCCCTCGCCAATCTCCTGGCTAAATTAGCAGGAAAGTTGGCTGCCGCGCTGCCTGGGTTGATCGGGGGTCTCCTCTCCTTCTTGCTATCTATATTATCAAAAACGGTCGGATGGCTCGCCGAGAATGCTTGGGCTTTAATCGTGGCTATCGCCGGTCTCCTACTTTTAGCCTCCCGAGAGTTCCTAAATCCAAAGCACAAATAGTCCGACCGCCACGAGGGCTACGACGAGCCCTAATTTCTCCTCCTCGTGGGTTGTGACACTATTTTCCCCTGTTCCAATCCAATCGCGATTGGGGGAACTTGCTGGTCCTATTGCAGAGGGTGAAAAAGGAGCGGAACTCGGTGGAACACTGGGTTCAAATGAACTTGATGGGGTGGGTGCTTGCGGTTTTATGAAATCGGTTCCACTGTTGGCGGTGTGCTTGATGATATCCACGTTCACGTGCCCGTTGTGGCCGATTTTTTGATTGACGGTGGCGATTACGATCTGATTATTGTAACCGTCAACCGGGTCGTCTCGTAGTATCATATTGCTCGGTGCCATATAAAGACCTATTCCAAATACATAGTCTACTGGGGTGCTGGCATTCTGATACTGCTTGATCGCCTTCTCCAGGTCCACCTTAGCTGAGATGGCGTCCTCTACAAGTGCCAAGAATTGTTTTTGCGCGTCAAACGCCGTTCCCGTGCCTAGTATAGAACTGCGAGTTTGCTTCTGTGCGCCGAGGATGGCCCAGACGTATGTCCGAATGGAGTCGTTGATGCGAGTAACACCAGCCTGCGTGAACCCCATACCCTTATCTAACATAAATGTACCCCACACGTCCTGGACCTCAGCAGCCTGCTGTATGTAATCTATGTGAGCTCGTTTCGGAGGTAACCAATTGCAGGATGAGACGCCGCAGTGCCGATATCCAGATACTTCCGGCCCGAAGGTCATCGTCGCGGGATCAAAATTCCCGGCGTTCCGACTGACGATGTGGTCACCAGAGTGATCGTGTCTAAAATCAGTCTGCGTCCAATTCATGGACTGGCCCCGAATGAGAACGTCCCCGAGGCCAGTGCTGTTAGGAAATACTTTCTGTCTCCAGTCCGCGTCTTTTGAAACGTTAAATTCGTTACACAGTCATTCGAACGTCCTACGATCGTATGTGTTGGAAATGGGATTCCATGTGTCATCTTGAGGTAGTGGAATACCTAGTTCTTTGATAATCCTCCTAATGGTGTAATACGCGTGAAAGTTGTAGACACTTCGGAGCATGACATTCTTGGATGTCAGATGGTCTTGATGCGAAACTCCACATCCGGCCGTTGCACACCATACGGCGAAGTTGAGCTGATTCTGCCAAAACTGCATCGGTGTGCTTTCCACCCGTTCACGGCCTCCATCGTAGTAATCTTGGGCAGCCTATATTGTTCAAAGATGTCGTGAAAATTGGTGGTAAAGCCACTTTTCGGTCTAACTGTTACAGTTGGGTGTACAAGGTGGTTAACAACGTCTTTTTGCGTGTATTTACCTCCGACCGCGTACTTTGCATTAGAGTTAAAGCTAAATGCTTGGGTATCCATTGAAAGATATTATTATGTTTGCTACTATCACTAATGTTCAAAATGGGAGTTGTGAACTTCAAAAGTCAATCGACAACTGCTGCGGAAAACGCCGGGTAGGCCTCAGATCAATCACCTTCACGGTTGGGTGGAAAAACGTGGGGGAGAGCGAAGGGTTCGGCTACGTGAAGGCCCCCCGCCAAGTAGGTGTAAAGCTGCCTCTCGGCCTTTGGAGTTCGAGATCCCTCCAAGCTTTTGTTGCGTCGGAGCTTGATGGTAGAGCCAGCCTCACAATCTCGAAGGTTACCGGACTCGCGACCTTTACCGTCGAACCCACCAACCAGGTAACGATCACCCCGGATTTGGCTGTGCTGCTCGGTTTTTCAAAAACATACTCCGACAATAAGGGATGGTTTAATCCGGGCGAGCACGTCGGCGACGACCCGGTGGACTTCGTCTTCACGAAAACTCTCAGGGTGCACCTGGATCATTTGAACACATCGTATAACACGTTAGACGGAGCTCCCAGTACATTACTAAAAACTGTGCACGCCAGCGACTGTTTCTATGGCGAGACCCTGACCTTAGACTTCCCAACACCCGAGATGAAAGTTTTGGAATCGAGACACATCCACGAGTTGAAGATTTCTATTCTAGATGATAAAGCGCGAGAGTTGAATAACTATTACCCGATTTCGAGCGTTCTCGAAATAACCGATTAAACATAATATATATACATATTAATCATGAGCATATACGGTCCAGGTAGTTCCAACTCAGAACGGGACGTTCCCGTCGCGTCCGCAGCATACGATGAAGCCGCAATGAGAAGGCTGGAGAGGGGCGTATCACAGTCCCACACAGTTTTAACTAGGGCGGTTGCACAAATGGGAAAATTACAAGCTAGCAAACACGTCATAACAGTTTGTGCCGAGGAGCGGGGTTCACTAAACGAGGGGGCCTACGAATATTCATTCGGTGCCAACGCGAGCAACAGATACGGGGGATACACCATGGCAGTGTCTGGGACGATTTTTCGAATGACAGTCTGCTCGGTCGACTTTCGCGGACACGCCACTGCTGAAGTCCGAGTGAATGTCGTCCTGAACGGTGTCGAACAGAATATTGGCATCACCAAGCACGCGGGGCAGAGGTCAGGGTTTACTATATTCGATGATGACACTACAATTAAAGTTTCGGCAGGTAGTGTTATTAACTTTGCTACAAAAATTGCTGACCAATCAGCTTCCTCCACTATTGTTACACTGTTAATACAACTTGATTTATGATGAATGATGAGAAACTATATCCACACTTACCTTCGGGGACGGCCGACCCGGCATCCTTTAGGATGACCAGGATCGTCGAGATACAACATATTCTACAACACGAGGGAGAGATGCGGACGGGTTATGCGAAGAAATATAGACGGTCGGTCAATATATTAGAGGGGGTGAGCACCACGTTAGCCTCAGCTTCCGTTGTAAGCGGGGTGGGGATTGTGTCTTTATTGTCAACAATCGTCGCCGCTCCGGTCGCGGTGGCCTTGAGTGCGACAGCGGCGGGCGCGGGACTGCTTTGTATGACGGTCAGACTCGTGGGTCGAAAACTAGAGGCCAAGAGTCGAAAGCACGATCGAATAGCGGTTCTCGCGAGGTCTAAGAAAAACAGTATCGACGTTATCGTGTCGAAAGCGAAAGCGATAGCCGACAACGATATATCAGATAGCGAGTTCAAACTGATCGTCGAAGAGATGGCCAGATACCAGGAGTTAAAGGGTACGATCCGGTCCAAGGCTCGACCACAAATTCTCGCGGACGAAGACGTAAAAAAACTCGTTATGGAGGGGAGGGCCGACAAGAGAAAAAATCTCCTCGCCCGTCTCGGGACGTGATATGCTTATTCGCGTGTTTGAGGCAACAGCAGGATATTCCTCCACCATACAGTCCAGCTATTCCGACGGCCCCTCCATACGGAACATAAAACTTTTTTTCGGGCCCAATGACCACCATACATTTCTATAACCGCGTAACCATATACCGCATGTGGTTATCGCTGATTTTAATAGAATTGTGTATACGTTATAGTTTACAGTAACCTCAATAAGGTGAAATACTCGGCCGTTCACAAAACACCTCTTTCATGTACTTAGCAATGGATCCGACCGCTGCTTATCTATATCTGGCACACCCATAAAATAAAATAATAGGCTGATCATATCTAACTGAAACACCTTTTTTAATATCAGACGACAATGTTTCAATTACACGGGTTATGAATGTGTGCATTTATCGCCGAGGTTAACAGACGGTACACACACTGTTATTTATAGCCGAGTGTATTTCTATGTAAGCTGGCTATCTGAATTTATTTTTCATCAACCTCGAGCGGTCGGATAGGAACGCCGTTGTCATGCAGTTGTTTACCATAGCGACCACATTTGTAGGGATAGAAATAAAATAAATTTAGCTCCCGTCGAGACTCGAACTCACGACCCACGTCTCTATAGAGTGTCGCCTTAACCACACGACCACGAAGGCTGTTATGATAAACACCTAGTGTTGTACAATTATCGGTTTACACAGACGGTGTGTACACAGGTTATTTATAAACACTTAGAGAGGTTCACGAATTTGCTGGCGCCAGTTCAAGTCGGAGAGTAATCAATTAGCTATATTGGAGGAGGAAAATACGAAATATAAACTATCACGCGCGGACGTATAGAATTCTGCAAAATCCAATTGAACATACATTTCTTTTTTTTTTTTTTCTGAAAATAATTAATTCGGTGGATATTTTTCCCGGCGCATTATCGGGTGGCTATTTCGTTGGGTAGCCGAAACCATTACAAATTTGCCACGGATTTTCTATTTCTGGCGTATATAACCTATGAGATTTATCTGTTCAATTGGACCTCTTTTCAACTTATGTATTTATGACACCGATTGTCACGATTTGCTGTCGGGTGACAATTTCCTCGTTAACCAATTTTGGAGTTTTTCGGGGGTGGTGGGGGTAGTATATAGGGTGGGGAAATGATACCAACGTTAGGTGGTATCATTTTGACTCCCTATATACTACTCATACTGTCTGTTCCACGTTTTGCTGCCGACAATATTTTGGCCATTAAACACATTAAATCTTAACAATATTTAAATGTAAGCACTTTTTCATCAATAACAAAAAAGTCACACTCCCAATGGTGAAATTCCGTCAAATATTGATTTTATTGTGAAGAAACTGTATTCCTATACGAATTTAACATGGGGGCTAAACATAGAGTTTTCAAAATCTAACTTTTGTTTTCTTAGTTGCATCATTTCGATACTATCTAGCCAGGTTTCGGAGTCAATTTTTGTTGCTATAAAATCAATATTTGATGGAATTTCATCAAACAAATTTATTTGGGCAGTGTGACATTCTTGTTATTGGTGAAAAAGTTCATTTTTAGATTTAATATGTTTAATGGCCAAACGTTCGGCGGCATACATATGTGGAACACACAGTAGGTTCTTATTATGCTGCAGGACTTTACTAAAGCACCAGGGGCCCGTTTCACTAAACTTCGTACGACTAGAATATTCGTAAATGCAAAATTATGATAGTCTGTAAATTTCACATTAACAGTGCTTTCTTTTAAACAATTATTGGATTTACATGTATTGAGCATAGGCTGCACATGCAGCCTATGCTCAATACAGGTAAATCCATCAATTTAACATTTTAGTCGCACGAAGCTTAGTGAAACGCGCCCCAGAAGCTCGATTGAGCATGCATCCCACACGCCCAATTTCTCCAGTAACTGCCATCAAATTTAATGGACGTATCTGCTTATTGTTGTCTTATATTCTCAGGAGGCGGTGGACTTCTCCCGGGAAAAGGCCGGAAAACTTTTGAAGACCACGGAAGAAACTGTCATCAGCTTGTTTGAAGACTACGGCCAAACCCTGCAACGACGTGTGAGTAAACTTTAAAGTTGGGGTCCCATCTGTTAGGCACAAACTGTTCTTTATAGGAATTAAATAAGTGTATATTTGTTAAAATATTCCACCAGTTTTATAAATTATGTGTGATATAATAATTTAGTAATATTTAATTTTACTGATTAGAGACACGCGGATGTATTAGGCTATATTAATATGCAAAGTATTTTAATCGACATAGTATAAGTTACTAGTATACTGAAAGTGTGATCATTGCACATCAAACATTACATAGAGAGAATAAATAGTTATTTGCATTAACCTTTTAAGGAAAAAGGGTTATCGCCCTTGATATCAACATTGACAATTCAAGTTTCATATAAAACATATACTAATGCCAATTAACACGCCCGTAATGGTAATGAATGTTTATTTTGCCCGAAAAATGTCGTTTAAAGAATGTCAGGTTTTAGCAATTCATTCTTTCAGATGGAGGTGTCAAATGTTAGATCTGGATCGCAGACTTTTACAGTTAGTGTCAAAGGGGTATGTTCATTCTGTGAAGCATTTCCAACACGTGCATGATTCCGGGTTGGGTACTTGAGAAGATCCCACAGTCCTAAATATATGTGGATCGCTGTCAAATTTATGACTACATATTGTCAGATTAAGATGTACACAAAGGAAAATACAGAGCCCAGGCCAGCCAACATGTAACATTGAAGGCCATACAACACAGTAGTAGGAGGGGAATGTGTTATAAAGTGAAAACTATTGTGTCTGCAGCTGGGGTCGAACTCAGGCCGTCTGTGTGTAAGTCGAACACTCTAACAAGTCGCTATGACAGCCGGCTTGCACCTTCCGGGTATTGAAGGTGTTCGAGCCAATTCCCGCCCTTAAATATAAGCCAAATCGAATAAGTCGAATCGAAAGCAAGGCAGTACAAAAGTTCATACTATGACTGTACTACTTCATTCCTCCTTCCTGCAAATAGACATTCGTGTGATCTCAAATATCAAAATATACACTTTTATTGACTCCCTACTTCATCTGTATGGAATACATCATACATAATCCGACTTCGCCTATTGGCTCGAAGGGTAATCTATCCTGGTTTATTGGCACAACTGTAGTAGGAGGGGAATGTGCTATAAAGTGAAATATATTGTGTCGGCTGCTGGGGTCGAACACAGGCAACCTGTGTGAGAGACGAATACTCTATCAGGTCGCTATTAAAGCCGGATGTACCGCAAGGCAGTACACTTTATACTGCTACAAAACAAGCACATTTTGCTATACATTTTTCGCATGTATGTTGTGGGATCTATTTTCCCATAACTTGCAGCCTTTCTGCTCTGGATATTCACTAATTAAAATATAGGTTTAATTATCGTTAAGAAGGATAAATTCAATCTCCTGTGACCACCCTGGTGGTGGCGCAAAAATTCAGTGGCTGGAATTGAAACCGCCTCACATGAAAAACATGCTCCGACGTACAAAATAATCCCAGGTGACCATTCCGTGCCGGTTTTGGGAGTTTTGATATTCCAGTATATCCAAATATAGGTATGTACATTCACCTTTTGTTTTTACAAAACTGTTTTGCACAATGATTACTGTCCGCCTAGCTTATCTACTGGACCTTGGCTACATCTGACACATGTGTACTTGGTACACTATGCTTACTGTAAATCCCTTTCAACTGTCCAATGGCCATTTTGGATTTCATGCTGTGTGACTGTTGTTGTTAACAGTTACCAGAAATCCTTTTCATTCCATGTGGAAATGTTTGTAGCGACAGTCTGTCATGGGTGGCCTGGTACATAGTTTGATATCAGAATGTTCTTGGCATTTCAGTTTCTATTTTCAACCTTCCTACCATTTTACCAGAACATAATATCTTGCGCTCGTCTAAGACATGTCTGAATGCCGAGATGGCCATTGTGCACGGCTCGCAACATTTTGGACTCGAGAGGAGTCATAATTATGTGTTTAGATCCTTTCAGTTTATCTCTGTAATTCCATAACGTCACTATGTTCTGCAGACATTGCGTTCTGAAATTGAGTTATCCCTTTAGACTCGTTTTTCTCGCAGAATCAATTGTGCATCTTACTCAGTCAAGTTTGCAATTTCTTGCAACGCGTGATCACTGACAGGTAAGTTCGCAAATACTACATGTACCTGTGAACTCATACCCTTAATCAAGTTAGAACATATGTTTGTTACTGACTTGTAGGATAGCGTATAAGTAACTAATATGTATTTGCCTGAAACTTGCTTCATGGACAGGCTATATTGCTTCAGCAGCAGTAAAATATCGTGTAATCTGTGACGACATGAACAGAGTATTTATTTCTTGGATACGAGAGGCAAGTGATCTTATTCCACTTGAACAGTCAGTTCGTACACATAACGAAACCGTTTCCGACCAAATAACATGCCTCATTATTCATGTTCAATCATGAGCATATTAGTTTTTCTGCGATAATCAATGATATGGAAGCATTAGCCATTGGCTTGCATTTGTGGCACATCATAATGCAGTGTCTCTTGTTTTGGAGACTCTAATGCAGATGTTGATGAAACTGATTCAAAGCACTGTATCCATAATTAAGAAAATTCTGCACACACAGTTGCCATTTTGAAATATAACATGTGTGTCCTAAACAGTGACTTGAAATTGACTTTAGTCATATATAATTTACTTTCAATAATGAGCATAGTCTGGGGAAATTCAGTCCAAATGGTTTGTGCATGATTATAAGAATTATATGATTTTCACGGCAGCCATTTTAAAAATTAGAATACAATAGGAACAACTCATGTTTTCATTGATGATACAAAGAACGTTTGTTCCGAGAACGTAGCAAAACAGTCAACTCAACCTAACTATAAATACACTTTACTAAAGACAGTACGTATTGAAATATTATTTACATAGAGGCTATTATGAAAACAAAATGTCCGCCATACCAGTTAACAGAAAAAGTGGAAACAACCCCAGTTTTATTATTTGACAAATGTAGATGGCATAGCCGAACAAAAACTGTACAAATGTAGATATGAATATTACAATATATTGTATGCGATTTCAGGGCGGCTATTTTTAAATCTAAGATGGCCGCCATGGGGGCTGTTAAAATTGAAAATAACACTGGTGTTGTTGTTTGTGGTCAAAAGATGATTACCACCAAAAAAAAGAAATCAATATTCTACCTGTATTAGAAGTGTATATATAATGAATATAGCATTTCAGGGCGGCCATTTTGAAATCCAAGATAGCTGCCAAAGGAATTGTCAAAAAAATGGGACTCCAGTTTTGTTCTTCGTGCTCCAAAGATGACAAAAAAACATTGGTTACAAGAACAAAATGCAAACACGCTAAGTGTTAGTGAAATATCTAAATACGTATATGAAACATATGTTAAATCCCCATAGACAGTTACAAATGGGTGAAAATATATATTAGTGTATACGGTTATGTCGATTTGCATTTTTTATCACCGTTTTATTTTCGCATAGACGAAAGCTCAACCTGAGCGAAATGACGTGGCAACCAAAGATAGCATGGAAACAGCACTATCCACCGTGAAACAAACTGCACGTAGTAGGCCGGTCGACATCGAATCAACAACTCAAGTGAGTACTGAAATGTATCAGGTAACTAACTTTGTATTGTTCCAATACGTACTGACTAATAACATACTGTCGTATCAGACATTGACCTGATACGAATATCCGAGCTACAACGAATTGAAAACTAACGTTTCATTAGTAGACCAGCGTCACATGACTTAACCGACCGACGCCAGTGTAATTAAATCTACGCAATGTAAACAAGTCCGCGTTCTTATAAATGAAAACTATTTTATATTTGACCATTGGCGACCACGAAACGTTACCTGATAAATAGAATACCTGACTGCTGCATGTTGATATCACGTTTATCAGACTCGGCTCGGAAACGGTAGGCATTCCTAGTACGCGTTTCATAGCATCAAAAGACACTGGACGTAGTGAATTTTTCACCAGTGCGATTTCCGTGAACATTTTTTTTTGAGAATAGAATCGATCTACATACAAGTAATTGAAAAAAGGATTGAAAACAAAATGTCCGCCATACTAGTTATCAGACAAAGTGGAACCAACCCCAGTTTTATTATTTGACACATGTAGATGGCATAGCCGAAAAAAACAACATTACATCTGCATTATAAATGTAGATATGAATATTACAATATATTGTATAGGATTTCAGGGCGGCTATTTTTAAATCTAAGATGGCCGCCATGGGGGCTGTTAACATTGCAAATAACACTGGTGTTGTCGTTTGTGGTCAAACGATGATTACCACCAAAAAACGAATCAATATTCTACCTGCATTAGAAGTGTATATATAATGAATATAGCATTTCAGGGCGGCCAGTTTGAAATCGAAGATGGAGGCCAAAGGAATTGTCCAAAAAATGGAACGAACCCCAGTTTTATTCTTCGTGCTCTAAAGATGACAAAAAACATTGGTTACAAGAATGTAGCGAAGCTTCACGAGCAATATTTTCTATGACGCGAAGTTTTACCGCAAGTTTACGTTGATGCAATTCCTATTCTTCTCGCTGTATCGACATATTTGAGAATTCGTATCCCTGAACTAATTATTCTCCAGACAGCTGAATTCACTATGTGGGCCTTATTGATGTTTATAAGGCCAACTTATCTGGCAATCTGGCAAATTTACCCACTATTCACAGGTATGTCCTATTCCCAGATACAGTATGAAGTTTGGGGCCAAGGTATCCAGTAGTTTTCGTATAATGAACGTTCAAACTCCAGCCAGTGACTTGTCTCAATTCGCGTCAACTCGGAACAGATAGACAACTTGGAAGTTTTCAAGAGATAATGCGACAAACACTTCACTATATGTTTTGTAATATGAAGAATTTGGCCTACATAAGAACATGTTTAACATTTCTACAGTTACAGACAGACCACATACACAAATTTAGCAACATAATAACCACTAAAAACGTTTTTGTTGGAAAAAGGGTCCCGCCTTGGAACGGTCAGTCAGGAAAATGGCTTTTTTTCTCAGAAAAAGTCACAAAGCTGGTTTATGCCACTGCTAGTGTATGAGTATTTATCATATATGTGAAAATAACGTGAGGTTAGCTATGTTTGAAGACCAGGTTGACTAGTTTGTGTCACTAGGGCATATTTGATGACTTGATCAGGATGTCGATTTTGGCCGAAAACATAAAACAAACTATATCAAGTAACAATTGGTGAATATCTGATTATTTAGTGTGGCTAAATCTAAACACAGACTCTTCAACATGCACAGAGTGTTGCTTTGCAAGACTAGTTGCCAACCGCTCCACCCCCTCCCATAAAATAAATAGCCTACAGAAGAAATGGGCAACACATGAATGCAACGTGTCGTACAACGCAAACACAAAACCAATGATGGAATTCTATATTAAAGTCGGACGATACTTCATTAACAATAAACCTACGTTTCAAACGTTTCGGCACATAAACATTGTGAAATAAAAAAATGGATGCCACATAGCGGATAGTAGAGTTAATTCCTTGATAAAGGCATTGGGCCGAAACGTTGTAAAAGTGGGTTCTTGGTTAATGAAGCATCGTACAACATAGTTAAGTGTATTAATCCTTACACTGCTGAATTCAATTTTGTCGTTTGATGCTTGTGTGTTCTATTTTCTATGTTTCTCTCATCAAAAACATAGTTTGACAGCACTTGAGAATCATTTCCTGGGGAAATGATTCTCAAGTGCTGTCAAAATATGTTTTATTGAGAAAGAAGCTGAAATACAAAACTACAGCAGACGAAAATGTTTGGTTCCCGCATTCCAAGAGTTAGTACGGAAATCTTGTTATATTAAAGTCGACGGAGGGACTGGTCCGAGAGGACAGCACGATGGACATGGTATGTGTCAAGTGGCAAGCGAAGACCGCGGAGCCGTCAACTACTAATCCAGGCGGCATAAAGCCGACGGGCACACTGGTATGGCGAAAAGAAAACTATTGTATCGCAAAATAGAAATTTAAGGGTCAACAATTCGAAAAAAAAAGTATTGCTTTAAGTTTACAGTTTGATAAGATGAAATGAATTATTTTGTTGTATTATATTGTATGCTCAAGGGCCAGTAGGCCTATTGCTGTGAATATATAAACATTACACTACATTATATATTGTATGTTAGAGAGACAGTACCTATAATAAATTGTATTGAAACAAAATATCGATGACATTATTTACTATATTTTATTCTGACCTGAAAACATGTCAAAGAAGTGTAAACAAAAATAACTAGGAGACATATTACTAGCAGAAAAAAACATCAATTGAATTTTTTACAGGTTTACAAACCAAATATCATGCAGAATATGAAAACCATGCGGAAACAAATAGCCCATTCGCTGGTTCCCACTGTGCAAAAGGTAAGTGAAATGGAACCTCCCAAAAGCGGACACCCAGAATACAGAAATGTGGCTGTGACTGGAGAAATAGGGCTTATAAGCTTTGCGACCAACTTGGATCCACATCAGCCTGTGCATCTGCACTATTCGCACATCTGCACTTGGTGGTCTATGTACTTTGGCCCAAACTTCTGTTGTTTTTGCGAAGAATCGATTTCCGTGTCTACTGACATAAGTATGTGTCGAATTTCTGGTATCACCAAATGCAGCTCGTGAAGACATATATCATCAAAATCCGTTGCCTATTTAGGAAAATATCAAATAATACTTACTTTAGTTAGCCCTCTTCTTCCTTCCACTGACCCATTCGATTGCAAAGGGCCTATATTGGAATGCGCGGGTATCTGAATCACAGTGAAATCTCTCTACATCTAACATCTTGTCACAATGTGTTTTATGCCATATGGGCGACAGTCTGTCCATCCGTCCGTCCGTCAGTCTGTCTCCGTCACACACTGCATGTCGAGCGAACTACTTCTATAGTGTTCACCCTCTTAATACGTTGCATATGTCACAGCCATCAAGTCACGGATGTACAGTGGGGTCAGCGTGTAAGTGCACACACGAACGAACACGACAGGTTGGTTCCAAACGACAGGTTGGTGCCAACCTGTCGTGTTCGTTCGTGTGTACACTTACACGCTGACCCACTGTAACGTAAACATATTCGCTATACCGCCGATACACCCGGAGTTATGCCCCGTTTTTGATTCTGAAAATCACATTTTCGGCCTGTCCTGTCAACTACCTGTACATGTTTCAGCCGGTCATCCTTATATTCGATATACATGACAACCATCAAGTGCAGTCGTGCGTAACGACCAATGTAAAGGAGCCATACTAGTGTTTTCGACTAGTGTTGATACATATCCTACATGTCTGCACAGTCTGATCAGGCAATGCATTATTTACCAGATTCATGTTTCGACACTTATTCATTTTATTGCAAACAGTGTAGACTCAGATCACACTGCTAATCTGGGGATACCCTGTTCGCAGTCTTAATTTTTGCACTATTCAATAAACCATAAACGTTAAAATAAACCACAGCACCGGATTTATGAATATATTTGCAAAGGGAATTAACTAACTACGATCCCTCATGAAGTTACTTCCAGGCTTGGGTTCTTATATTGTAAGGTTTAACGCAACCATCTACTTCTTTCTCGCTCGATACAGGCGTATCTCAAACCAAGATGGACGCCGGAATGTCACGCGCTTCTCAAGCCGTTCATTCGAAAATGTATCTACGTCGGCTGGTTGATGTGTGTGCAGGATCCACCCATGGTTCTTATGGAGACCGATATAAACACTGATCATTTCGACAAGGCGTATTACACCTACTTCGATACTGTCGGACCCTGGATCGAATACGTTGTTTGGCCGCCAATGCTGATCCAAGAACGCGGCGCGCTTCTGTGTAAGGGCGTGGCCCAGGGAAGACGATGACCTTTGACCTTCACTGAAAAATGGGGCTTTGACATTTCTGGGCAGTCTAGTTGTTAATATGTGACTGACAGGACAAATGGTGTTTATGGGTTTTGCGACCAGTGTAGATCCTGATCAGCCTGTACATCCGCACAGTCTGATCCGGATCTGCACTATTCACCATTCGATCAATGAAACACCCGTCATGCTTCTAGCAAGCAATATTGATTGTTATCATGCTTCAGGAGTGTGCTACTTGATCAGTAGCCGATTTTATCAACATTGCAAAGTATACTTTTCTTGCAAAGTATACATTGAGGGAGTAATCATTTATTTTTCGGGAAATGCATTATTTCATACAGAACTAACGACTGCATATAGTTGATGATTAAAAGTATGCAGAATTATTATACTGAATTTATTACATTAGCACAGCCATTTTGGCTGTGATAATGTAACAAATTCAGTATAATAAAAATTAATAAATTTATCCTTACATTTAAAATGTCTCCCTCAAAGTATACTTTGCTAGGAAAGTATACTTTGCAATGTTGGTGAAATAGGCTACTGGTGCTACACTTCACAAACCACATACTCTCAATTTCTCCAGACACGGCCACATGTGTGACTTAAAGGTACCTGCCCACTCAGTAGGCACAACATGTTCTTTATAGGAATTAAATAAGTGTATAATTGTGTCACTATTTTACCAGTTCTAAAAATTACGAGTGGCCGCTATACATATATAATCATTTAGTAATATTTATTTTAATGATAGTGACTCGCGGTGATATCAGGCTATTTTCATATGCAAATGAGGTATGATGTTTTAAATGCGTGACCTGAAACATAATATTTTCGACAAATTATAAAGTATGATCATTGTACATCCAAACAAATAAATATACAGCATAAATAGTAATGTCCATAACATTCTAAGAAAACACGGTTATCGCCCCTGATATCAGTGTGAATATTTACGTCTGATATAAAATGTGTAATACTGTCAATCAATACGTGGGGTAATGGTGACTGATTGTTGAGTCTCAGATGATGTCTCTGATATACATGTAAATAACAGTTTGTGCCTACTTTTCACGATCCTCTAGTGCAGTCGTACAGCCTGATAAGGATATACGTACACATGTACTATGTGTTAAAGGAGCTGCTTGCCAAATGTCTTTAAAATTAGTGGTTACCCTGTCTGTTCGTCCGTCCGTCCGCAGTTATGCCCCTTCTTTCGACTCAGAATATATAGTTATTTCTTATCCGGCGAACTACTTGTTTTTGACCGATCCTCTTCATACTCGGTATACATTCCAACCATCAAGTGCAGGAGTGCGTAACATAATTTTTTTCCTGTCCCACCGATCCACCCGCAGTTATATACCCCTTTTTCGACTCTGAAAATAATGTTTCTCCAATCACTTATTTAGTGATTGTTGTTGTATTCATGAATGCTCAACAGCGGTGGCATTTTGTTTTACAAACACTTTTCAAGTTATTATTGGGAATCACCCTATGCTTTCCATGCTACTGTTTGCTTTATATATGTATCGTATATGTATTATTTGTGTTTCCTAATTTGTTGGTTCCTTTAACCATTTCAACACTACAGACCGTTTTCCCAATGTTTCAAACTGTGTAGATCCAGATGATCCGGCTCGTAACGAGCCGTCTCATCAGGATCTGCACAGTTTGTAGAGCTTTTATGAGTTTTGAACTAAACACCGCTTTTATGATAAATGCAATAGTTCAAAAGTCTACATGGAAGAGTCAATATGAGTTACTTAGGGCTGAAAGGGTTAATGACATGGCGGGTGTGACATTTGGCTTTTCACTTTATGCTGAGCTATTCGCGGGTGGCAACATATTGACGAACACTGTGCACTGACCACCCTAGACACGGATAATAGGTCTACACTTGCCGCAAAGGTAATAAGCCTCTTTTGCCGTGACGAATCACAGAACTTTTCTGACCCTGATTGGAGAAACAGCAGGGGTCCGTTTCACTAAACTTCGTACGACTAAAATGTTCGTAAGTGCATATTTAGGATCGGCTGGAAATTTATATTGATGGATTTACATTTATTGAGCGTGTGCAGCCTAATAAATGTAAATCCAATAAGTGTTTACAAGAAAACATTGCTAATGCGAATTTTACAGACTATCATAATTTTGCACTTACGAATATTTTTATCGTGCGAAGTTTAATGAAACGGCCCCCAGTTTTGTCAATTGAATGATATGTTGGTACTGTTTAGTACACTGGTGCTGCACCGGCGGTAAATGTTGCTCGTCGAAACATGCGCTGGTTTCCTGACGAGATGTCATTCAGCTCTACTTCGAGCCATTGCATAAATACATGTTTCGTCTAGTAACTAGCGCAAATTTCTTGCACCAGAACCACTAGACGAAACTGTTTATGCTATGCAATATGTTCAGAATGGAAATTTGTCAGAAATTCGGCGCCAATTTCGACGTGAAACAGTGAACGCTGGCGTGGAGTACAGCACCAGTGATGGTACATACACGTATCAGAAACCAATCAAATATAAACCGTACACAGTTAGCTGTAAACCTCCCATCTAGGGAAACCATCTAATTTTTTTGTTTTCGTAATTGATCGAGTTTTGATCAAGTTTCATGAAATTAAAAGAAGGATCATTCTTAAATGTTCTTAAAAGTTAACCATTTCAAACCTGGATATCCTACGTTGGCTTTTTCATACTATTTTTGGACTATTCCATGAATGACAACATGTGGGTGTTTTAGAGGTGAATAATAGTAACAAGTGATGCAGATCCTGATGAGACAGCTCGGTTTGAACCGGCTCATCATGATCTACAGTGTTTGCACATCTTCGCCTTCTGGCCTGAATGGTCGAAAGGGTTGCTACTATCGAAAACAATATATTGTTGTTGCATTGTGTGTATAGCCGTAAAATGTTGGCAGGTCTCGTGAAATAGACAACATGCATTTTGTTTGACCATTTACTGTCATAGACACATGGACATAACTGAAAATGAATCAGTGGAAGGAAAGGGGGCTAAAATACCATGCGGGACTTAGCCCCCCTTCTTCTACTGACCTCTTCAATTACATATGTTATTAGCGCTGATTATTATGTAATTATTGTTAAATTCCAATTGATACTACAATATGTTATTTTGCAATTACCAAAGGCTGTATATATTTAAGTTACATTGTTAGTACAGTAACTTTCGCCAACACGAATATATCTTGATTTTCCACAAATAAACTAAATTGTGACTGTGACTGGAGGCGTGGGGCTTACGAGTTTTGCAACCAGTGTAGATAGTGATCAGCCTGTGCATTTCCCTCGATGAAACACCCGTCACGTGTCTAACAAGCAATATATATTGATCGTTAGCAGGCTACATGTGTGTGATATCTGATCAGTAACTACACTGATCACAAATCTCATAAGCCCTATTACCCGAGCCATAGCCACAATTCTGCATTGCGCTGGTCGTATTATATTGCCCTGCATCTCCTTGCATAACTGCCTCTCCACACCAACGCCCACCCGTTCGTATTCTCTATACCCAACATATGCCCTATGTGTGAGTGGAAAGAAAACATGTCTATGGAATACCCAAATTGTGTGTCTGTAACGCAGGGCGACTTGTAAGTCGCCCTGCATTACGGACAGAACATTCGGGTTAGTATATTAATTATATATGTACTGCCCAAACCGGACACCCAGAAAACCGCCACGGTGTTTTCACGAGTGTCAGCGTCATGTATTACATTATGTTGAATGTTTATCATGGCAATGCACACACATACAAACGTATTTGTGTGCTTATGTAGTCCTCGGTGACCTTGACTTTGGGTGTTCAGACGTGTGAAGCATTTGAAACAAAGCGCCATCCGCAGACACACATTGTGGCGCAAATAGTGTTAAAATCGGTGAAGGTGTTATTGGTTAAACAAATAAAAACGTTAACGTATTTGCCTTACAAACGAGATGAATATAAGTCGTCAGTGTCCGTGGCATTGGCATTCAGACGTGGATGTATGCGAGAAACAAAGCATCATCCCTAGACAGATAGTGTGAACAACTGGTGAAGGGGTTAAGCAGCAAACAAGGTTAACTATTATAGAAATCGGTGAAGGAGTTCATATTAAGTTGTTAAGAAATAAAAGCTACTAAAATACGCACGCATATATATGAACTAACGCTTTATCAATTCTTGCCTAGTTATTAGCGAGGGGATAATAATGTAACTGTGATGTAATATATGTATATGTGAACACTCTCTCGTTACTGTATCCTATGCAGTACATTGTGTGGCCAAATCGGCCATCTTTGTGTATTCTAGGCATCAGTCAGTTTCACCTCATCTTGCATTTGACAAAGAACTGAGTCCGTTATCCTTGCTTTTCCATGTATGTTTAACTATATTATATCATATGTTTACTTCTCAATGACAGTTCTTTGTCAAATGCCAGAAGCGGTGAAACTGGCTGATGACTGGCAAACACAAATATGGCAGACTTGGCCACTCCATGTGTCGTATAGGATACAGTAACGAGGTAGTGTTCATATATATGTTGTACATATATTCCATCACATTTAGGCAGCAATTATGTTAGACACAGGGTTCCCATATGTCCATAACTGACAATAGCCTTATTTCAATATACCAACATAAATTTAGACAGGGCTGTTCAAATGGCACTTAACTACTTACACGATTGAACCGACGCCACAGAAGAGGACAGTATACGCATATCTAAATCTAAATCCTTAACGGTAAGGTATCTCACAAAAGAGTACTAACAATATAAATGTATTTGGAATCTCTAGAAATAACTTCAATTGGATAACAGACTTCCTTGTTGATGGACGTAACTGGTCATGCTAATGTTCATTGCATTGTATAAATCCACATACAAAGACGTGCAACCAGGGCCCGGTTGCTCAAAACCTCTGTTAGCTTAACAGACTGTTAAATCCTTAGCAATGCTAAGGATTTAACAGTCTGTTAAGCTAACAGAAGCTTTGAGTAACCGTGCCCTGGTTGATAAGTAATCAATATCGACTCCTGCACTCTCAAAGGATTAAAGTTGTATTGTTACTTACCTACACATGAGTGTATGAGAAGCCGGACAGACATATAATACACTTGTACAAACGCATTAACGGCATTGTTAAAGCTAACAAAGATCAGTTAATTATTTTCAATGAACTTCTAGCAACCGACCCGGGGACATCCCAATTTTTTCAAAAAGTGAACTAAAACAGAACGAGGAAGGACTGTGATAATTGTAGAAAAACACAACATGGGAAGCAGACTTGTACGCACGTGTGGGTGCACAACTATGGTTCTTTAGCTATTTTCAGGATTTGGCATTTGGAACTGTTCCCACTCCTGAATAATCTATATATCATACGATCCTCTAACTTCGATAGACGCACAGATTCGAGGCCATTTTTATTTTCTCGTTCTATCGCGAGATTTACGGGTTACGTCACATCCATTACACTTGTGCGTTCAACCGAAGCCAGATGAAAGGTCACAATTGCCAAGTTAGAAAACTGTGATTTAAACAGGACTAATACATTATCAAACAATACAACACACCTAAATATTGTGTTTTCCACTAATCCCATTAACCCCCTCCATTAAAATCCGGATTTCGATAGGAAAACTTACACATAAATGAGTCCGCTTGAACCCTTATGTTGTTTACATGTATATCGATTGAGGTAGAAAGGCACTAATAATGTAGGAATATGGATTTTCATTCAGTCATCACCTTATCCTATTATTTTTAAAAAATTGTCACTTTTAAGTTAATCCACATCAGTCCACTGCCTTCATTTATCAGCAGATATATGCAATCTGGTCTATTGTTTGTTATTCCCATTGTGGACGAGTACCACATGCAGAAGGGATTGAAATGTCTTACTCCAAAAATAGACATAACCACTTTAAAAAAGTAATAAAACCAACAAGTTTAAACTTCATATTGTTTAATTTGTTTAATCTAGCAAATTATATTTTCCCAGTTGGCAATCGTTTGTCTAATCATTTAAGTTGGAAACAATATGTATCGCGACCCCTGAAAGCAATGGTACATAATGCAGACACAATTTGTGGTGTTTTCCAACACCGGAAGTGCTTGTGACGTCACAGGGTCAGAGGTCTCGACCTTTGTCGGGTGTCAGTGATGGCAGCCATTTGCAGACACGCGTGTTTACATGTCAACATTGGCGTTTTTCCATGCTTTTGAAGCCAGTAAACGTGATATACAAACAGAACATTGGTTTTTATTTGCAGGTAAATAGTTTTTCTATGTTTCTACTCCATTATTTAATACGCACGTTGTTTAAGATCGTTATAATCTCGAATTTTGGGCAGTCCAGGATATCTATAATATTATATCTATTTCAAATACTGCAACACCCTCTCGTGATGATTATGTGCAGGTGCGCTGTAAGTGCAGACTTGGTGAAAAGTGTTAAAATCAAGCTTGGAAAGAGACAGAAGGTTACTGTCAAAAGTCGGATATGGACAAGGTGACCGTAAATGATTAACAACCGTGTTTCCTATTTAGGGCATGGCATGGGAGGGTTGCGGACCATCAATTTGAACGAGTCTTGAGTTGGTAGCATTGGGCAGTACCTGCAGACAGTCTATTTCGTTGTACAGTGGCGAGGGGAAAGAATGAGTACATGTATTTATAAGAATCAGCAGTAGTGTGATTTTTCTGAAGGCAATATGATGCGCGTGGGGTGCACAACGTATGAGGATATTTGTACGATTCGATAAACAAGAGGGTCATGATGGCCCTATATCGTTCACCTGTGCAATGTCACACAAATCAAGCAAATACTGGTATGCAATTTTGTCACTACATATACATCAAAATAAGCCCATGACGGGCACAAAATGTTGATACGACAAACTTGAGAAGTCACCAGGGTAGGAGTTGTCTCGCGATATGTACATATATATCTTACACAACTTTGAGAGGTTTTGAGACCGCAACCGGATGCTTCCAGTCTACTTTTTATTGCAATCCTTAGATTGTATGTATTATATAACCATATTACGTAAAAAAGTTGACCCATATTTGACCCCCCGGGCCATGCCCATTTTTGACCCAGATGTCACCATTTTAACAGCTTTGAAAAAGCATTGTACATAGATCATTCCTGTCAAGTTTCGTCGAAATCGGTCTGGTGGTTCGTGAGAAGATTTTTTAAGAATTCATGCTATTTTTAGACGGCGGCCGTCTTGGATTAACAACGACCGCAATTTTAACAAAACTGAAAAGGCTTTACCAATGAACCATAACTGCGAAGTTTGACCACCAATTGCCAAGCGGTTTGTATGAAGAAGACATTTGAAATCTCTAATAAAAGAACGAACTTTTGACCTTTCGGCGGCCATTTTGGATTACGTAATCATCCGATTCGATGAAAACATACCACAGCGATCGCCTCATAAATACCTTTGATTTGATATATTATAAGACCATGTTCCGTCAAAAATGAAATTTGACCCATTTTTGACACAGGGGTCACCATTTTAACAAATTTGAAAAAGCATTGTACATGGATCTTTTCTGCCAAATTTAGTAGAAATCGGTCTGGTGGTTCGTGAGAATAAGATTTTTTAAAGTTTTGCGCTATTTTTAGACGGCCGCCATCTTGGATTAACGATGACCGCCATTTTAACAAAACTGAAAAGGCTTTACCAATGGACCATAGCTGCGAAGTTTGCTACCAATGGCCAAGCGGTTTGTATGAAGAAGACGTTTGAAATCTCTAATAAAAGAACGACCTTTTGACCTTTCGGCGGCCATCTTGGATGACATAACCATCCGATTTCGACAAAAAAATGAATGCACCAGAGTGATCGCCTCGTTGATAACTTCGATCTGATATATGACATGACCATATTCTGTCAAAAATAAAACTTGACCCCAATTTGACTCCACGGGCCACGCCCATTTTTGACCCCGGGATCACCATTGTAACAGATTTAAATGAGCATTGCACATCGATCATTCCTACCAAGTTTTGTCGAAATCCGGTTGGCGGTTCTTGAGAAGAAGAATTTTGAAGAATTTGTGCTATTTTTAGACGGCGGCCATCTTGGATTACGTAATGACGTCATTTTAACAATTTTATAATCCCCCTACCTAAGGACCATGACCATGAAGTTTGGTGACTATAGGTTCAATGGTTACCGAGGAGAAGACGTTTGAAAATGTTCACAGACGGACGACGGACGACGGACGGACGGACGTCAGATCGCTGGTTCTCAAAGATACCTCCAGTCAATGTCAGTTAGCATTCCCGTTACGTTTGAATGAGTGGTGTAGTCACGTAGAACCCAGCGAGACGCTTTTCGTTGCACCATTCATTGCAAAGTTATTTATGTTTGCCTTTGTGTACGGGCTCCATACTGTGGAGGCGTATTCCATAAGTGGCCGGACAGGGTTTTGGTATACAGTTTCGCGGATACTCACATTTTTAGTGCGAATATTTCTCTTTACAAACACAAGTGACTTGTTTGCTGTTGATGTGGTCCTTTGGATGTGACTATTCCAGATAAGATTTGAGCTGATGTTGGCCCGAATATACATTGAACTACTTGCGGATGCTAGTGCCTGGCCATGTCGAACGTAGTTTGATGGGATTTGAGACATTGAACATCGATATCATCCGCGAACAGTCTTAACTTTGATCTGATGTTCCCAGCGAGGTCGTTGATGTGTATGAGAAACGATATGGGTCTTAAGACTGATCTCCGGGAACACCAAATGAGACAGATACCTCTGATGATGCTTCGTTGCCAAGTACAACACTATGTGTTCTGACTTGACCCAACTGAGGACATCACCCCTAATGGCATATTAATGGAGCTTGTAAAGGTACGTTTTATATTTGGCTCTTTTGTTAATTGCGAGTTGAATTGGGAAATTGCCCATAATAAAAGTAGTAATATTATTACTGATCCTGCTGCTTTTGGGAGGGGGCCAGGTGATTCTGGTGTGGCGAGGAGCTGACACCAGATCAGGATTATTCTGATTTGAGGGCTGAATATATTTATTTTTATTGTAAATATTCAGTTCTGATTCTGGGAACACCCCCCCCCCCCCTCCCAGTTGTACATGTACTTGAACATGTACATGTACTTATACAGGCAATATATGGGATATAGTACTAAACCCATTGACCCTGCCTTAAATAACCTTAGCTGTCGATAGGCCGTTAAACCCCAAAGAGAAACAAACTATCACGGTGTGATACAAGGTTGGTCATAACTATGTGTTCTGACCTGCAGATGATACATGTGAGGGAGATGGGCCTGTAGTTTGCGGCACTGCTTTTATCACCATTCTCGAACATGGGACAGACATTTGCACTACTCCAGTCTGTGGGAACTGTACCTGTATCTCTGGAATAGGACTTGCACAAACAGTGATATGACCTTACCAAGGCGTTTCAAGACGGTATGCTCCGATATGTTCTCGATCTACTGTATGAACTGCACATATCTGGCATAGAGAAGCTCCACTGTCCATGCATTGAAGAAGGAACTAGGGCAGCTCAGTATTTATATAATTGTTATATTTCGGACCCGATGGTCCGCTTTCGAATATCGCCTTGGCCGCTGCCAATAATATTTTTATTATTTTTTTCAGGTTTGGCAAATATTTATTGTCCCCCGTAATATGTTTGTGTTGGGTCGGGGCCATCCCCCACAAACCATACATACTTACAAATACAAAATATACAATTACAGTATTCACCCTCTTTTACTCTTGCAATACTGTGTAGAAATCACTGTTTTATTATTTTGTAAGACTGCAGGATTGAGTGGTACAGTGGAATCGTCACTAATGAGAGAGCTGAAAAAACTGTCAAAACTTACCCGTTTTATTAAAAAATATAGATAGTAGTACAGTAGAATCGTCACTAATGAGAATCTAAAATTGCAATAAAAAACTTGCCCGTGTTATTAAAAAAAGGCAGTAATAAACCCGAAGAAGACAATGTCACTATCCAACGTTACAATAGCCAATGTTTGATTTAGTATATGTAATACATGCAATTGATTATATTTTATCATTCATATTACCCATGATCCAACTGAACCAGTCCCACTCTGGAAAGTTCAATCCTACTGTGCATCTACATGTTTAAATCATGTGTTAACCCTTTCAACACTACAGCCATTTATATAGGTGTTTTCAAACAGTGTAGATCCACCGAGCCGGCTCATGATGAGCTGTATCATCAGGATATGCACTCTTTGCCAGTAATTTTCATATTTGTTTAACAAAAACATTTTATAAATGTATTATTTGAAAAATAGTTTGTGATGAATGGAATTGATCGAAAACTAACATATTATAATCCATTCCAGTTATTTAGGGCTGAAAGGGTTAAATGTTTACAAATTGTTAGTAACATTATGTTTTGACGAGCCAATAAACAATCTATTCTGGTTACCACACTGGTTATAAAGCAAAACACGGCTGGTTCCATCAGAACATAGTCTTTGATTGAACATGTACTACTAAATATATATTATATTCTTCTACTAGATTCATCTTTATAATGGCTTTATTTCCCAAACCTATAATATGAGGTGGAATGGAGGTTGGGGTGGGGTGGGAAAGGGGTTAACAAAGTAAAGAAAAAAAGATTAGCACAAAACCAGAGATTTATTATAGCACCGGCAAATAGCTCAACGGAAGATGAAATCATATTTTGGTATTTTTGTTACATAGATTAAACTTGCGAAATGATATATTCTTACCAAATTTTTGTAAAGCTTTCAAGTTTGTTGTCCATTATTGTTGCCTTCCTGGATGTTTCATACACTAGTTGAATTCGATGCTTCAGTACGCTGTGACTTGGAACTACTTTTGAACACAGGCAATGATAGAGATAATTTAGTTTCTGATAGTATTAATTGTTGGGAGATACTTATCGTTTTTTCGTAAGTCCCAAAGATGAATGATTTTTCGTTAATTGTAATAGTTATATTTTTTGTCGCTAACCATTCCTCAAGTTCCATAAGTATGTTTTTTGTAACGTCACAATCCCAAAACAAATGTTTTATTGTTCCGAAAAGTTCTTACAGAATGTACATAATGGACTACTTACAATTTTAATCTTACTAAGGAAATCATTTTTGGCCAGAATATTGTCGTTTATTCGGTACTGGAACCATTTTCGAGTTGTGTCTTTTGTTATGATATGCGGCCATAAATATATTTTCTTCCATGTTTCATTGTTAAAATTATAGATGGAGTTCCATTTAATTTTACCAGCTGGATTTTCAGAATTGGAGTTTAATGCGAGATACATGTATTTTGTCCCGGTTTTGTTTTTTAGGTATATTTTTAGTTTGTATGGAGTAAATGGCATTTCTAATTTTTTTTTTCCATAATGTTAAGTTTCAAGCTTTTACCCCAATCTTTTATTGCTTTGACAAGCCCATAATATTGAAGAAAGTTTATATTTATGTTGAATTTGTTTTTGAGTTCATTTTAAGAGCCAAAAGTTTCATCATTTTTGATAATATCATTTATATAACATATTCCCTTATCAAACCATGCCTTATGTCCTTATTAAACATAATGGGCTAGAAAGAAATGCATCCATGTTTATCGGCTTAAGCTCATTTTGTAGTTTTAGATGAGCTTTTAGAACATCCCGCCTAAAAAGGTTTGAAATGTTTCCTATTTTTTGTTCGATGTACATATCTCCACATTTAAAAATATTATCTGTATCAATTTCTGTATTTAAAATGTTTATACATATATATTTGTTGCACACTATTCTTCTTACCAATGTTGTTTTTAAAGACGATATATAGTTCTCAATATGTATTACTTTTAGTCGCCATCATCATATTTGTTTGCATGTAATAGTGCCTTTTACTCGTGATTTACCTTAAGTAGAAATGTCCATAATGCAAATACGGCCTCCATGCTTGAGATATGCACGTTTCGTGAGCGTCATCGTGTTTTATGACAGACTGAAATAAATTGTTTTCATTCAAGTGTGCAACTTTGCCTCAGGTTCATAATTAGGCCGTTAAAGTCGGGGTCCCATCTAGTAGGCATAAACTGTTTTAATAGGAATTAAACTAGTGTATAATTGTGTAATGATTCCACGAGTTTTAAAAATCACGAGAACCCACGATATTTATTTACTGCTTGTGACTGGCGATGGTATCAGGCTATTTTGATATGCAAATGAGGTAGGGCATTTTTAAATTATTTATAGCAATTAAATGCGTTTTATCGACAGAATTATGATCATTGCACATCATACAATAACCGGAGAGCATAAATAGTAATGTCCGTTAACATTTTAAGGAAACACGGTTATCGCCACTGATATCAGTGTCGAAATTCACGTTTGATATAAAACATATAATACTTCCAATTAATACGCCGGATAACGGTGAATGAATGTTTATTTTCAACGACATTTACACAATTTTCAGTTTAAAACGATAAAATCACGTATATTATTTGCTAAAAATAACCTACAAAATCGCGTCGCGAACTGTGTTGTCCATCTGAAGACAACCAGCGGTGGTAAGATCCTTCAGGAATGTAGCACGTTGCATCCATTCTGGATTGCTGTATGAATGATGGAACATAACGTACTCACCTGAAGTCAAAGCTTCGTGACCCCCTGCGGTATGACTCCCCACCGTAGCTTCGTGCCACCCTCACACCCCTGTTGCGTGATTCCCACCCCATCATATCGAGTGCTAGCTGTTGTGTGTCCCCCTCTCAGCTAGTGTCTCCACCCCAGCTTCGTGACCCACGGCTGTGTGACTCACCACCCCAGCTTCTTGCTCGCTCCCACACCTGCTGTGTGATTCCCGACGCCTGCTTCGTGCACCGCTGCTGTGTCATCCCCACCCCTACTTCATGCCCGCCTGCTGTGTGACTCCCCGCCTGAGCTTCGTTCCCGCTCCCACCTCTGCTGTGTGATTCCTGACGCCTGCTTCGTGCACATATGCTGTGTGATCCCACCCCTGCTTCGTGTCCACCTGCTGTGTAATTCCACCCCTGCTTCGTGTCCACCTGTTGTGCGACTCCCCATCCTAGCGTCGTGCCCCCTTCCATACATGTTAGGTGGTGATCCCCACCCAATGTCATGCATCCTAGCTGTGAATCCTACCCCAGCTTCGTAGCCCCCAACTGTGTGACTCCCCATCGCATCTTCGTGCCCCCTTCCTGACACCTGGTTTGTTCCACCCCCACCCCTCCTGCTGTGTGATTCCCAACAGTAACTTCGTAATTCCGCTATTATTTCCTCACCACAGCTTCGTGATTCCCGCTGTGTGACTCCCGCATCCAACATTATTCCCAACCCCAGCTTCGTGATTCCCGCTGTGTGATTCCCCCACTCATTAGCATAATGTATGATAGCCCCGCGATTCCCGTCTAGATCCGAGCATGTACGCTTTAGAAAATAGTTGTTTATGTCTAGTTGCTCCCACAGTCCACAGGCATTCGGCGTGTTTCGGCTTTCATCGGTAAAACTCTCTATATTAACAAGGCTTCTAACTTTTGTCGGACACGACCTCGTATCATGAAAAATTCAGTGATTTTATTAACGGTAATGTGAGTATTTTGTTTGAAAGTGCAAATGTTCATTAGATATATATTGTTATCTTGCTAATATAGCATTGTTGGAGCATAATTATGCAAAGAATATCGAATCACAGCTGCTTTTCCTAGGTCGGACACAACCTCGTATCATAACAAATGAAATAATGTGTTTAAGGCTCTAACGTCAATATTGTAGTGGCAAGTCATACGTCCATTTGAGAATTATCGTTATCCTGCATAAGTGCATATAATACATATAAGTTAAACTTGTTGTTTTTTTATGATACGAGGTCGTGTTATTACTGAATACGCCACTGTCGTTCTTTCATTGCCAAGTAGCTATAGTTATTCCCGCTTCCATATCCTGATTCACAAGAGCCCGCTACCAACCCCCTGCTTGAACAGGAGAAAGGTTTATCCCTTATTCTTGACAAACACAACGAATTGACGTTACAATATAATACAATAATTATTGTCTTTTGAGTCGGTGTACGCGAGATTTACGGATCTTCGAAACGTCATATTCATATCGGCCTCGGTGAATATGACTTTCATCAGTAGCCCATTTCACCAACATTGCAAAGTATACTTTTCTAGCAAAGTATACTTTGAGGGAGAAATTTTAAATTTTAGGATAAATTTATTATTTTTTATTATACTGAATTTATTGCATTATCACAGCCAATTTGGCTGTGATAATGTAATAAATTCAGTGTAATAATTCTGCATACTTTTAATCATGAAATACATGCATTTGTTAGTTCTATATGAAATAATGCATTTCAGGAAAAATAAATGATTACTCCCTCAAAGTATACTTTGCAATGTTGGTGAAATAGGCTACTGGTCCGTAAATGTCGTGTGTACACCTCCTGAACAGAGAGTAATTGATTTTAACGATCGAAGTATGTGATATTTATGTTTGCCAATTATTTATGCTTTGGCGTTTAACAAAGAGACGCGCTACGTGGAACATATTAATATGCCCTTGAACTATTTAAATAATCAGACATGGACAAATCCACTTGTCCGCTCGCATTGGCGAATGAACTTTCGATCGGGACGAGTGGTAATTTGACGAGACAGTGCGGCATAAACATTAACACATGTAAGCATGTATTATTAGAAATCCAATCCGGACGAGTTGAACATTTAGAATTTGTGGAGAATAAATAATATATTATGACTACCCAACACTAGTTTGGATATACACATGGGCGTGACCAGCATCTTTAAAAAGGGGGTTGACTTTCAGCTGCCAAGCAACCGAACTCTGTAAGGTCCAACTCCGGAAAGTTTGTGTCCCGCCTGCTTTAGCAGAAGTCGCGACTAGTCTCCACTCTTTCCGTCGTCGTCGTCCGCGTCGTCGTCCGAAATGTCAAAAAGTGTGTACAAGCTTCGTCATCATAGTATAATTTTAAAATTACTTAACGGATATATTCAATATTTTGACACTTGATATATGTGAGCATTTGAAACACACTCATGCCGCCATTAACATGAGGTTGACCTTCTTTATCTTCACATTTTTGCGGCATTTTTTGAGTCAAAAAGTTTGTACAAGTTACTTCATCATGATATAATTTTAATATTACTTAACCGTTTGCCTCAATATTTGGACACTTGATAGATGTGATCATTTTGAACACCATCATGCCGTCATTAGCATGACCTTGACCTTTTTTATCCTCACGTGTTTGTGGAAGCACTTATCCATTCTTTGCGTCAACAAGTTTGCACAAGTTTCTTCATCATTGTATAACATAAATGTTACTTGATAGATTGCTTCAATATTTGGACAATTAATGCATGTGAGCATGTCGAACTTACTCATTCCGCCATTAACATGACCTTGACCTTTTTCACATTTGTGCGGAAATAGCTAGCCATTTTTTGCGTTAAAAGGTTTGTACAAGTTTCTTCATCATGATATAACCTTAATATTACTTGACAGATTGCTACACTAATTGTACGTTTGATAAATGTGAGCATTTGCAGCACACTCATATCCCCATTATCATGACCTTGACCTTTTGTACCTTCACATTTTTGGGGAAACACTTAGCCATTTTCTTCATCATCGTATCAAATTAATATTACTTGATGGATTGCCTCAATATTTTGGATACTTGATACATTTAAGCATTTTAGAACACATTCCTGCCGGCATTAACGTGACGTTGAACTTTTTGACTTTCACATGGGTGTGGAAACACATAGCGAAGTTTGATGTCAAGAAGTTTCTTCAACCTTGACTTTTTTTGTGTGTTTTAAGCATGCACTCCTCTGACGTTTTTTGTGATGATAACTGTAGCACATGCCCATGATCATGTTACGGTCAAATGTCTCGACAGGCGCGACACCTTCCGTGGCGGAATTCTTGTTATTTCTAACTCGACCACTTACAGATTTCTGTTAATCGGATTCTAGAAGTCAATATAATTTATATGCATACACACAGGGCGGCTTCAGAGGAGGGGGCGGACCCGGCGAGCACCCCCTAAAATACGGCGAGTAAAGGGATTTTGCTCTAAAATGCTCCAGAACGCAGAAAATGGGATGTCCCCAGACCCCCTAGCAGTAACCCGAAATCCTGGATCCGCGCCTGTACACCGTATTGTCAGAGTATTAAGTTTAACAGTTTAACTGTATGAATACTCAAATCAATATTAATCACGTGTACACACCGACTAATCTTCCGGGTTATGTATCACTAAAGTGCAGGATTTCTACTTTCGTTTCCGAAGGTAAATGTTTTACTTTTCTGCTAAATAGTTCCCGATGAGCACTTAATACTCAGTGTTAAACTTTCCAGTTTGTGTTTATAAATATGTGCATGCCGTATGTATATCTATATAACATATTACAAAAGAAAAAGACACCAATAGGAAAACCAAAACTAACACATACAAAAGGCTTCTACTGTTAATATATGTTTCAAATAAGATATACACTGCAACTGTACGTTACATGCAATCGGACTACACAATTTACTACTGTCTGTTCCACGTTTCGCTGCCGACGAACTTTTGGCTGTTAAATACGGAAGCATGGAGGGGACATGTGTGTTTTGTTATTTATCTTAGCTCGAGGCCACGACTTATGTCGTGGCCACGAGATAAATAAAGTCCAACCAGAAAAGACTACCAATATGACACGCAGTTTCTGATTGGTCATTTATCTCGTGGCCACGACTTATTATGTCGTGGCCACGAGATAATCCGCCAATCAGAAAACGGGTGACATCCAGGAAGCAACGTGTTGTTGTTGCTGCAATTTCCAAGTATTTTCACCAAAGAAAAGACGTATAAATTGGTATGTGTTAACTGAACGCGCAGTGGATTTTAAACATTCAATCGAATTTCCGTAACTTTCAATACACAAACGTTAAAATGTAATAAAACGTGATTTATTAGGTTTCGAAATATCGCTTGTATAAGTACGACAGCTTGAAGCTAGAACGATTAGGCCAAGGGCTTTAGGTTTGAGATCGGAAATATAATATATAAAGCTGAATACCACTAGAAACATATCAAAACTCCATGTGAAATAGTGAACGCAGTTAAACCCAGTTCCCCGCTATATTTTTCGATATGGTAGGTATGTGACATAACCCCGTGGAGTTTTTAAACATAATTTACGTTAGCAGTTGCAGATATGAATGTACTTTATACGAAATAAATATTGTTTTAATGATGTCTAAAATATGTGTTTTGTGCCTAAAATGCAATAAAAATACGTAATTTAAAACAATACAAATCAAAGCACAGAAGGTACATTGGAGCTGGTTGTTATACTAGATGGCTAATTATTGATGACCGTCCGCAGCAAAAACTAACTATGCAATAGCGCACCTGGTGGGGAAAGTACTAAAGTTTTCATCTTTAAGTCCGTCACCAAAGGGGTTCGATGGAAGCGGCATCCCTGGAATACCTTCGGCGACGTGTTTAAAGAGTACACAGTTAGTTTAAGCTGCGGACGGTCATCAATAATTAGCCATCTAGTATAACAACCAGCTCCAATGTACCTTTTGGCCATTAAACACATGAAAACTAAAAAATATTTAAAATTAAGTACTGTTTCATCAATAACAAAAAAGTCACCCTCCCCAAAAACCATTTTCCTATGGGAATTTAACATGGGGGATAAAAATAGATTTTTTGAATTATTTTTTTTATTTGTTGACCGATTTTCAAAATTTAACTTTTGTTTTCTTTGTTACATCATTTTCAAGCTATCTCGCCAGGTTTCGGAGTCAATTTCCAAAATATTTCCTTTTTTGATCCTTCAGGATCAAAAAACGAAAAAATTTGGAAATTGACTCCCCATGTTAAATTCCCATAGGAAAATCGTTGACTCCCCAAAATTAAATTCCCATAGGAAAATGGTTTTTGGGGAGGGTGACTTTTGTTATTGATTAAAAAGTATTTACTTTTAAATATTTTTTAGTTTTCATGTGTTTAATGGCCAAAAGTTCGTCGGCAGCAAAACGTGGAACAGACAGTAATAGTAAATATTTCCTAGATTAATATAATGTAACAAGTTCATCCTTAAAGGGACGGTGTCTCAGATGATGTCTCAGTTAGTCAATATGTGATTTTTTGATTCATGCACAGCAAGTGACCTACATGTATATCAATAAATGCCCCATTTTATGGGATCAAATTCCCAACAACATACATGTAGTTATATTCAAGTATATAATATCAGATACTGCAATAAACAGGGGAGCTAATCTGGCTATGCATTACGCAATACACGTACCATTATAATTCGCCCTACTTTCAACGCCAATCGCTTGCCAGTATCGTGCTCGCCTTGTTTCACATATGGCAAAATGTAACCCCAATACGTTACATACTACCATGACTACCTGTTCGACAGGAAATGTGAGACTGCATTATAAATATGTTTAATTGTAAGTATGTTATTGTTCAGGTATTGGGGTTTTAAGGAACTAAAAATCAAATATGTGACCAATAAGTTATACGTAAAGAACATTTACGAAATACAATTATGTTTTGTTTAGAAAGTTTAGAATATAAATAATATAAATACAATTAGTAAACATCGATTACAGAAACAACTTTTTTAGGACACTCATAATGTACACATGTGTTCAGAAATAAGGTATAAATCTATGATATTATATTCAGTAAATTACTACTGTTTCACGAAACCTGCCCAAATTTTACGGCCACATAAACAATGTAAACACTTTTTCTTTTCGACAATATTAAATTTTTTCAATGTTTAAGAATGAGCATTTTTTTTTATTTCGTGAAATTTGGTCAAATATTGATTTTATTGCGAAAATGTTATTTCTCTATGGGAATTTAACATGGGGGAAAAGGATGTGGCGGAGTACGTGAGGGGGGCGGGGGGAGGGGGTGGGTGGCAAAAAAAAGGCTATTTTTGGAAATTGACTCTGAAATCTGGTTAGATAGCTTGGAAATGATCTAACTAAGACAACAAGTTACATTTTGAAAATCAAAAAAAAGGCTATTTTTGGAAATTGACTCTGAAATCTGGTTAGATAGCTTGGAAATGATCTAACTAAGACAACAAGTTACATTTTGAAAATCGTTAGACAGTACTTTCTGTGCATATAGGAGACCAAGTGCCTTTAAGTCTGTTACACTGATTGGTCCAGCTATTGTTTCAGTATTCATTTTTTTCAGACAAAGGTTATTTTTAAAAAAATCGAACATTGTACATGTACATGTACTTAAAAATACTGTATATATCCAGGTTACCAACTTTAATATCTGTATGATTTCCATAATACAAATGTGTCACAATCCATAAGCTTACAGAGAACTGGAGCCTGAATGTTACCCGCGACGACACAAATATATATGTTTTTAACAAAAATAGCCCACATGTGAATAACGCCTAGCATCTACCATTTTATCATGACCGATACGCGCTATTCGCCTGTGGGAAAGTTTCGATTACTATAGAATAGAACAAAATGTATTGAATTAAACTCATACAAGTTTCTCGTCATATAAAGAAATACATGTATATACAAAATAGTAGATAGTATTCCAAGAGAAAACACATTTACATTAGAGAATTACTGATTTTCTGTACTCGAATGCTTCTTTTAAAATTTTACGACCGTCCTTTTATGATATGTAGCGAATTAAACTTGAATACGCAGGGTCTCAACCTGTAGAATGATGCAATATACTGGGATATAATGTGTGTGAGAGAGGGACATATGATAATCAAATGATAGGCGTCTTCGATGTCTCCTGAATCGCACATAGTGCATACTCTTTGATTGCGCTCTATACGATTCTTACCATATCTTCCTGTCTCTATCCGCTGCCCATGTGGATCCAAATGTATTCTAGTTACTAGGTACTTCAGTAGCTCATCATTATACACAATACTTAAATAGTTCTCAAATTCATATTTCACTATTATATGTTTGTAGAACGTCCTTACGGTATTGTCCTCAACATATTCTCTCCACTTTTGTATGAAACAGTCTATTGTACGTTGTTTGAATACGCTTATAAACGCACTATGGTCAAGTGTTCGCTGATTTAACCAAGCATCTCCAAAACCGAATCTATATAACAAGTCTTTTAACCTTGATACCCAGTTTGTTTTACCACCATCAGCTTCCCTCATACAAGCAATATACAAGTTATGTAAGATACAATTGTCAGTACTGATCAGCTTGCCCCAATATTTTACAATATGTATTGAGACATATTAACGGCACATGCCCAACACAGTATGCGAGAATTGGAACAGTGTTGTCGTATAGAGTGGACTTGCAAGTTTAATATTTCCACGCCTGTCCCACCCCACCCGAGTTTATTCCTATCTCATTCCAGTATCTGGGGATTATTAGTGCTGTTTAACTCCCCGAGTATGCCTGTCGCGAAACTTTCTAGGTGCATACTACTGATCAGATATACACTGTTCGTCATCTCCTTAAATAGACTCTGTCTCTCTCTCTCTCTGCCTGGCGGGCACATTAGCCTGTGATTTTGACTGCAGAACTGTGTGCCCAGAAGAGCTCCTCAGATAGCACCCTGTTGCAGGCTGACGAAGGCCCAAACTGTTTGTTGTACGCATGCTTGTTGCTTAGGTTAGTGAAGTGCGAACACGACAGACCTTGTAGCCTATTTCACCAACATTGCAAGGTATACTTATCTAGCAAAGTATACTTGGAGGGAGATATTTTCCATTTAAGGATAAATGTAATAATTTTTATTATACTGAATTTATTACATTATCAGTCATTTTGGTATAATAATTCTGCATATGTTTACTCATCAACTATATGCAGTGGTTATGAAATAATGCATTTTGGGAAAAATAAATGATTACTCCCTCAAAGTATACTTTGCTAGATAAGTGTACTTTGCAATTTTAATGAAATCGGCTACTGGTCTCGTCCTAAGCTGATCACACGGGCGGTAAGCCCAACTTTTTTTTTTTTTTTTTTTTGCTTATATTTAACGGCGGCACTGGCTCGAGGACCTTGCATGCCGTCTCCCAAGAATGGGAGAAAGAACGGAGGTAGAGATTTTTTGAGAGAAGCCGGTAATTCGTATTTACAGAGCAACTACGAATTATCGGTACCCATTCACAGCTGGGTGAACTGGAGCAGTGTGGATAAAGTGTCTTGCTCAAGGACACAACGCAGCGCCTCCGGTGAGGCTCGAACCCACGACCTTTAGATCAGCAGTCTGACGCTCTAGCCACCAGGCCACTGCGCTCCACTAAGCCCAACTTCTCCTCCAGTCAAGTATATATGCAGTCTAGAATACTGCACAGATCGGTACCGAGGCCTAACATAGACACAGTGGATACGAAGTTGTGCTGATGACAACTTGCAGAAAGTCCGATCGGATACAGGGGCGTCCCTTGGACATCTGTGCACAGTTGATACGAAGTTGTGCTGGTGAAACTTAACGGAACGTCCGTTTTGGGTACAAGTGGTCCATTGACACATTTTCCAGGGACGCCCCTGTACACTATCGGACTGTCCATAAGTTTATACCAAGATTACAATACATACCTAGTTGGTACGAAGTTGTGCTGGTGAAAACTAACAGAAAGGCCGGGACGCCCCTGTACCAAATCAGACTTTGCGCAAGAATTTCCTAGCTCGACGTTGTATTCCATGTGGATATACCCGGTATATGTCGAAAACAGATTGGACTTGTGGGCCTTTTGATTAAACTACATGTATGTCTCCGATAATGCCTCAGATTTTCATTATGTGTTGCTACATTGTACACTATATGATCTGAAAATGGCATATATTCCATCGAATACATTGAGTGATGTGCTACGGGTGATGGTGACGTGGGGCTAGAACGAACCCCGGTACCAAATATATGATAAGCGTGCCGAAATGACGGACTTCTTAGGTCCAATATTCGCCCATAATTATAGTCAATTAAGCACATACATGCCTACCTTCATATTCTAATAAACAGGAGTGACACTTTTTATCATCGGTAGGAAGTTAGCAGTGAGCAGTAAGTAGCAGTGAGATATATCTCACTGCTGGCAGTAAGCGGCAGTGAGCAGTGAGGTGTGTTTCACTGCTAGCAATAAGCAGCAGTGCAGTAAGCGGCAGTGAGCAATTATATGTGTCTGGCAATAATGTAAACTATGTACGTGCGTAAACTCTTTAGACCGGACAATGTATATGTGCGTAACCTCTCTAAACGGGACACCACTGTGAACTAGGTGTATGTAGGGAACCCCACTAAACCGGACATCATTTTAAAATAGGTGTGTGTGCGAAACCTCTCTAGAGCGGACACCACTGCACGCTAGGTATGTTTGCTGAACCTCTCTAAACTGGTCAGCACTGCAAGCTAGGTATGTGTGCGGAACATCTCTAAACCGGACATGGCTGTAAGCGCGATATGTGTGCGTAACCTCTCTAGACAGGACAACACCGCAATCTAGGTATGTGAGCGGAACCTCTGTAGACCGGACATCACTGTAAACTAGGTATGTGTGCGGAACTTCTCTAGACCGGACATCACTGCAAACTAGGTATGTGTGTGGAACCTCTCTAGACCGGACATCACTACAAGCGATGTATATGCGCGGAACCTCTATAAACCGGAAACCACTACAAGCGAGGTATATGTGTCCTGAACCTCTCTATACCTGACACCACTACAAGCGAGGTATATGTGCGGAACCTCTCTAAACCTGACACCACTACCAGCGAGGTACCTCTCTAAATCGGACACCGCTGCAAGCTAGGTATATGAGCGGAACCTGTCTAAGCCGATCATCAGTGCAAACTAGGTATGTATGTATGTCAAAATGATGCCACCTCCCTCTGAGAGCCCTCACGCTACGCGCGGTGCCTCCCATCAGGAGGTGGTATCATTTTTGACTCTCGTATACTACTTGGATTTCCTCAACTGTTCGCATGGCATGGATCAGAACTTATATATATATATATATATCAATGAGGTCATAGTGACGACTCATACGAGATGGTGATGCGAGATGTCACCACCTCTGACAACATGTTAAAGATAAGCCATAAGTATATACAGCACTCTGAGCTACATAGCAAGTCACCACCTCTGACGTCCTGTTAGAGATAAGTCACCCCTAGGTTATACTCAGTATATACAGCAATCTGAGCCACCTGCCATACTTAGCAAAGCCTGTCATACATAGCATGTCACCACCTCTGACGTCGTGTTAGAGATAAGTCATCCATAGGTTATACCAGTGGTGTGTCATACATAGCAAGTCACCACCTCTTACAACCTGTTAGAGCTAAGACATCCATTTGTTATACTCATCATAATGCATACCATAAAGCAAATGAGAGAGCTAGCTATGAGTTGGGGAATTTCCCTAAGAGGTTTGAAACTCAAGAAAGATATAGGAGATAGGATAAGTGATGCGCGAGCTGTCGTGCGCGAGGAGAGGCTGTGGCATGCGGTTTCGACTAGACGACTGTCTGCCGACCCCGAAAAACAATCCAAGAAATTGGAGAACGAGACGACGGCTAGTCTGCGTGCCACTGCTTACTCGCAGATGGTTAAATATGATCACAGCGTTCGCACAAAAACACTCCACAAGGTTGAATACTGCAGGCTTTTTCAAAGTCTGATGGGGAGACCTCCTAGGAGGAGGAGAAATGTCGCCAGAGCTTTGGTGCAGGAGGGTACCAGGATTATCGCCGAAGAAGCCCAAGTTAGGGAAACTATTGATAGGGGTAGGAGGAAGATCGACTGGAACTTCGAGAGAGAGGTAGACGCATAATGGATAAAATTCGTCCAGAGATGACCACGGCATTTTATCTGAGGTATTCGTGCTCATATCGTATTAGGAACATCGAGACCGACGATGCAATGATCTTTCACAAAAACTCACCGGGTAGCCCGTGGATAAACGAGATCGCCAAAGCAGAGAGATGGATAGCTGATAGAGAGAGAGGTCGAATGGAGATAACGGATAACGGACAGGGTAGTAAGGAAATCCCCCTGGACGATCTTAAGAAGGTCGAAGAGCACTTCAAGCTGGGCATTCGTGTCTACGAGTCCACCGACGACGGAGTGTGGTACCTCATGAAGTTTCCCGCTAACTACGACGCGGTTGGGGAGAAGACCATGACGATAGGAATGTATGGAGATCACTTGTTACTCAGCAAGAACCTCCTCAAGATGACGAACGAGTACGGGTGCACCGGATGTCAACAACGGTTCAAAAAGTCGTGTAACATGCACAGGCACGCGATCACCTGCATGGGTGGGAAGACCGTGGTTATATGTCCCGGTAAGAGGATAGAGAGACCGCAGTCGGCATACGAGAAGGCGTTCTACCCAAAGGGGTCAGCGAGTGCGATGTCGATTCAATGGTTGAGCAGAGAAGAGGAGAGGGTAAGAGAGCACATACATCACGCGAGATGTGGTCACGGAGGCGAGAGGTGGGTGGCCGGCGATCCGGTCGACGGTTACTGTCACGAGACCAAGACCGTTTTTCAGTTTCACGGATGCTACTGGCAAGGGTGTCCGAGGCATTGCAGGACAGGTAACGCGTCATCGCTGTACAGTAGGACGAACATCCAAGATGACAAGATAAGGGAGGCGGGTTATGAGTTGGTGGTGATGTGGGAGTGCGAGTGGTTGAATGAGGGGAATCCCTGCGATCCACCACCGCCCGAGGAGGAGACGACTCTGTACCCTCACCAGCTAGTCTACGACTTCGAGGCGTATCTCGACAAGTCGAAAACCACGCGATGCACCAAAGACCTGACCTTCGAGGTCGAGCACGTCCCTATATCGGTGTCGTTGGGCAATACGATGCATGAGGGGATTACCCACATCTGTGAACGAGACCCCGACACGCTTGTCGAGGAGTCCGTGACTGAGCTGCAGAGGAAAGGTAAGGTCAGGGAGGGGGTTAGGAAGAAGTATCTGCCGACCGACATATAGATGCTGTCGAAGTCTCAGCAAGCGAAGATCGTCTCGTGGATCGACAAAGTCCCGGTGGTGGGGTTCAACTGCAGCAGGTACGACCTGAACATCATCAAGCAGTACATTGTCGAGAAGTTGACGGCCACCGTGACCAAGGTGATGGTCGGAAAGAGGACCAATACGACGATCTTCCTGTTTAACTCGGAGTTTAGATTTCTCGACATCATCCAGTATCTGGGACCCGGTACCACGTACGACAGGTGGGTTAAGGCGTACGACTGTAAAACGGTAAAGTCCCACTTCTCATACGAGTGGTTCGATAGCGCGGACAAGCTCGACCATCCGGGGTTGCCGGACTATCCCGAGTGGTACTCGAAGTTGAAGGGTGCGTACCTACTGTCGATGTCGGAGTGGAAAGAGTGCAAGAAGGTCTTCCGATAAAAGGGGACGAAGACGTTACAGGAATGGTTGAAACACTACAACGTCTTGGACGTCGGACCGTTACTGGAGGCCCTGACTAAAATGACGGAGTTCTACAGGGGGAGGGGTGTGGACATACACAAGGATGCGGTATCTCTGCCGGGGGTTTCCCTTCAGTACCTGCTCCGCGGGACGATCGATAGGGAGGCGGCGGACACGCCCGAGCTGTGGTCACCGAAGGAAGAGACTTACGCGATGATGAAGGAGGGGTTGGTTGGTGGTCCGTCCATAGTGTTCTCCAAATACGCCGATGCTGGCAGGTCGACGATCAGGGGTCAGGTAGGGAGTCGTGAGGACACCAATGCGCTGTATCTGTCGACCCTGTTGAAGGACATGCCGTCAGGGGGGGGGAGAGATATGGACGTGTGACGATCAGGAAAGACAGTCGTATATAGACTGTTTCGTGAGGAAGGTCAGGCGTGACAAATGGTTCGGATTTGCAGAGTTTGATATAGAGGTCCCGGAAACGTTGCGAGATAAGTTCTCGGAAATGTCGCCGCTGTTCATTAATCGACAAGTCGACGAGACCGAGGTTCCGCAGCGCATGAATGACTACCTGACCAGGACCGGGAAGACTAGAGTCGAAGGTCAGAGAAAGCTCGTGGGGCACTGTCTGCTAAGAAGATGATCATATACTCCCCGCTGCTAAAGTGGTATCTGGAGCACGGTCTGGTCGTCAAGGCGGTGCATAGGGTGATAGACTACACGCCCGGCAAACCGTTCCAATGGTTCGTGGAAGAGGTTACCGCCGCCAGACGGACGCAGGACGTCGACAAGAGCAAGGCAGTGTTGGCAGAGATATTCAAATTGGTTGGGAACGCGTATTGTGGCAAGCTGATAGAGGCACCACTTATACGAATGATGAGAAGACTGTCGATCGGGCATTGAGGTCGGCCTGGTTCGACGACCTGGAGGAGATTGGGGAGGCCTACGAGGTATCGAGCAGAAAACCTCGAGTGGTGATCAACAGACCGTTCCAGTGTGGCATAGCGGTCTACCAGTTGGCCAAGCTCCGGATGCTGGAGTTCTACTACGACTTCTTGGACAAGTACATGGATCGCGGAGATTTCGAACTTAAACAGATGGACACTGACAGCATGTACTTCGCGGTGTCGGAGAAGACGCTGGCGGTGGTGAGAAAGAAGATGAAGAGAAATTCAATAAGGAGTGGTTGGCGTGGGACGGGTGGAGCAACAGAACTCCGGGACTGTTCAAGCTGCAAATCGAGGGGGATAGAGCCATCGCGCTGCGCAGCAAGTGCTACTATGTGGGGTGGTGGTGACGGAAGCTCTAAGCACTCGGCCAAGGGGATATTGAGGAAATCTAACGATCTGACTTGGTGGAGGTACAAGAGCGCACTTGAAGGGGTAGGGACATGGCGGAGAACAGGGCATTCCGAATGGTTAACGGTGTGATGAAGACGTACAAGCAGGAGAAGTGGGGGTTGTCGGCGTACTACGACAAGAGGAGAGTGATGGAGGACGGGGTGCATACCGCGCCTATAGATAGGTAAGAACAAAAAGACTCTGAGAAAGTTGAGAGTCTCGACCTAAGGGGTGAACGACTATGACGGGCTGACTGAAAGACTCTGACGAGAGTCTGACCGACCGACTATGACTGAAAGGCTCTGACGAGAGTTCTGACGAACCGACTATGCCATACTGACTCTGACGACGGGGGTGACTGGCCGACTCTGACGACGGGATCCACACCGAGCCGTTGGAACCGAGTCGTCAACTAACATCGTTCTATATATAAAAGAAGTTCAAAACATTATTGCAATTTAATTTAATGCTTTGTAATATGGTAGCTGACGAGGCCTGTCGCTACCATTCCCACGACGACGAACGCGATCTAGCGGTCTTTTTGGGCATCTGACGGCCCATAGAAGTCTGAAAGCTGGGGCTCGGGATCCAGCGGCGCGAGATTTTTGTTTTTCTGCGGATATGCCCAAGCGTACTCGCGGATGGCGGCGTCAACGCTCCGGAAAGTTCGCACTGCGTGATTCTCGCGGCGAAGATCCTCGCTGATCCAGTCTAGACGGGCGGTTCGTTTTCGGAACAATGCTACGTGTGCGCTCTGGAGTTGTTCTACAGCTAAATCGTGGCGCTTGCGCTCCTCATCTACGTCCGAGCTTCGCAGATTCGAGAATAGAAAGTTGCTACCGCTGAATGCCATTGCGTTCACCACCTCACCACCTACGAGCATTGCGATCGAATCCATTATTGTTGTTACTTCCATATATTAGCCAGTAGAATTCCAGCTTTAACTAGATAATCTCGTGTCCCAACCGCAGCCGCTACGTCGAAGGCCACGAGACCTACGTCTCTCGCCGTCATGTCCAACTTGGGGGCGGGTCCTCCGAAGACCATCTTTGATAGTCGAGCAAACCCGATACTGAGGCTCGATATCACCATGGCGTGATAAACCGCCTTCACTATTATTTTACCATCGTATTCAGCCATTGTTCATATCCATACAGTTACTGCATATGAAAGGGATCCCTAGCAGTGTTTAAATGGGGCGCAATCGGTTTCGGAACCGAAGGAACCGCATTTGGTTGTCGCGAAAGGTAGTTCCGCAGCGGCAGCTGCTGGAACACGCACAGAGCGCCTGCAATTGCCAGACCACCACCAACAACCCACGGGATGATCCAGGTCGGCGCCCGTTCCGCAGCTGCTGGAACTGCCTTCGGACGTTCTGCAGTTGTTGCTGCAACTGCCTTAGGGTGTTCTTCCGCAGCTGCTGGAATAACTAATGACTGTTTGGCCTCTCGAAGCTCGCCGAGCATTTGTATCATGTTTAGATTTCCGCTGCTGAGGTGCAATCGGAGATTGCTGCTCCGTCACTCTCGCAGGTGTGTCGTGTGTCAACATTTTCTGAGCTTATAGTCCGTGTGTATACGTGTCCAAATTGACAGTGCTTAGCTGTTGTCAACGCAGTCGTCAGCGGTGCTAGGAACATGCCAAACTTGTGGTAAATTACGCAGCAAGCTGATCTTAGCGCATGTCCGACAAAGGGGTCAGCCCTGAGGTCGTCGACCAATCCCTATTCGTAGAAAAGTCCTCGCCACTGCTGCGAAAAACTGAATGGCTGCCGCCCTACAGTTTTCGTCATCACCGCGCCTAGACGCGATTCGTATCGGGCATACCATTTCTCAATCTCTGCGTCTGGCATCTTATCAACCTGGTCGGCTGTGAGACGTCGCCCCAGATACTACTCGGCCTGCCCCGCTGCAACCAGTGCAGCGAGCCGTTGTCGAAAGTTCCAGCCGTGTCGGCAATCGTACCGACAGTCGTTCCGACAGTTCTAGCCGTGTCGGCTGTCGGCACGACTGTCTCTTCCATTAGCTGATCGAAAAGTTCGTCGCAGTTCATTGTACGCTCGATCTTAAGCAGTGCTATTCTGACTCGCCTCATAAGTCTAACATATTGCCAAGCGGACCATCCAAAATAATGATCACCGTTATGCTCGCAGCAAAGATTGCAACGCAGCAACAAATTGATTCCCACATTGTTCAGCAGTTGTTAACAATTGTTCAGCACTTGTTAACAATTGTTCAGCATTTTCTCAGCAGTCGTTAACAATTGTTCAGCATTTGCTCAGCAATTGTTCAGCATTTGCTCAGCAGTCGTTAACAATTGTTCAGCATTCGTTAACAATTGTTCAGCAGTCGTTAGCAATTGTTCAGCATTCGTTAACAATTGTTCAGTATTCGCTAACGATCGTTAAGCATTGTCTTAGCTGCGCTTAACACTTTGAAATCAGTTGGTTGATCAATCTTTAACAGAAGCTTGGCGTGATTAGTTTCTGAAAGCATCTGTCGAACCTCAAGCCGCTCCTCGCGCGTTGGGATAACGTCGTTCTCTCGAAGGCAATCATCGAATGAGTCTCGGGCTTTGCAGTGAAAGAGGGCGACCCATTTCGTTTGCTAGAGCAGATCCTTGAGGGCGGCGTTGTACTTCTGAGTGGAGATCCATAATGCGAGACCCGCAGCCACTCGTGGGTCTGTCACCGGGGTCAACGACATCGACCTCTGGGTCTGCCCAGATCCACGGGCGCCTCTGATAAGTATTGTTGTGCCGCACAGTGCCGCACAGGATCACAATGTGTCGAAAAAAACATTTTTCGGCATCCAGTCTGCCCACATATTATGGCGGAGTGAGCGTTCTTCGTAAAATCCAGAGTATTTTTAATAGAGTGTTGAGACGAATCGGCCATCTTCGATGTTGAGTTGCGCATCTGTGATGACATCCGCCTCTTTGGCTATCTGGATCGTCACACCCTCGGCGGCATTCTCTACTCGGCGTCCGCTACCGTGCAGTTGGTCGTCATCGCTGGTTCGCATGTCTAGCCATAGCGCGTACTTGGAAGTCAGGAACTCTGCGAGGGAGACGTCCGAGAGCTGCAGGCCTTTGGCCACCAAGGCAACCTCTGGGGTGCGCTTAGAGCCTGCAGAAAACTGCTTTTTGGCTTCGTCCCACTGCTGGTGTGTGCGAAGGCCCTGGCTGTAGAGCTGATTGGGATTGTCACCTCGACCTTTGTGCTTTTGGGGTTATACAATTTGTCAGTTTTTATTTGTTGATATTAATATTCCACAATGTATCGCTGTTGTCTTTCGTCATCTTGCGATGGCGAAGAACTCGGTCGTAAAGTATGGCAACGCGCCGGGCTTACTGGGTTCTAATAAATCGCGCGAGGTCAAGCATCGTCACCTTGTCATACTCCAGCGAAACATTTTCGATAGAATATGTCGATGCCACTGAGGCTATGAGAACTCGGCAGTAGTCATTGAACGTTAGTTCGTATTCGTGGTGGTCCGCCAAAGCACTCTGATAGTATGGCATGTGGGTCTCCAGCAGTTCAAAATCGTGTGGGATGTCGAAACGGTTGCCGTAAGCTGCCGCGATCGCGTCGCGTTTTCGCTCGCAACATTATCTGCCTTGTCACCAGCCCCGATTCTAAATCTGGTGACGTTCCGATTTCGGCTGGTGTCAATACCCTGATAGACCGCGTTTTCGCGCTCTTGCGCTGTCTTCCACAGGTCTTGATAGCAATGGTAGACGTCTCTATCGTCCATCGACATCACCGCATTACCAGAAATTTTTATCGTGGTCTTCTTGACGATGGCGTGGCCCATGTTCTGAACGACATTTCGGTCCGCGTCTGTCGACGTCAGCGAAATAGTGAAAGCGAGGCGAACTGTCCCCGACACAATGACGTCGTTAGCTCCGACGTTGTGGAAGCGGGCAAAGAGCTGCTGGTTCTGGTCGATCATTGATTGGTTTTTCGTAAAGACCACGCTCTGTATCACGCCTTTTGCCCCGAGGGGTTCCCGCAGTTTGCGGTATGGATCGAGTTTGCGCCCGTATTGACTTGAAGACATCTTCGAACAATACTATTGAACCCTTCTGGTTTTTTGTTCAATATATCGTTAACGATGGCTTGTCGATACATTAACATGGACGAGTTCGATCGCACTACGGGCGACCAAGACGATAACATCGCCGACGATGACGAAACGCCCCTCATAGAGACGCCCGGAACTTCAGCCGCGGGCGGCGATGAAATAGGTGGCGCTACCAACATCAGTTCTCTATCCACGTGAGATCTTTTCACAGGTAGCCAATCGCAGGATGAGACACCTCGGTGCCGGCCGCCAGACACTTCCGGTTCGACGGTCATCATTGCGGGGTCAAAATTCCCGGCGTTCCGACTGACGATGTGGTCACCGGAGTGATCGTGCCTACAATCCGTCTGCGTCCAAATCCCGTGGCCCCGAATGAGAATGTCCCTTATGCCAGTGCTGTTCGGAAATGCTTTCTGACGCCAGTCCGCGTCTTTTGGGACCTCACATTCGTTACAAAGCCTTTCGAACGACCTACGGTCGTATGCGTTGTAAATGGGATTCCAGCCGTCGTCCTGTGGCAGAGATGTCCTGTTCTGAATCCTCCTAATAGTGTAGTACACGTGAAAGTCGTAAACGGCCCTCAAAAAGGGGTCCTCCGCGGCCAGATGGTCCTGAGAGAAAACCCCACATCCGGCTGTTGCGCACCATACGGCGAAGTTGAGCTGATTCTGCCAAAACTGCATCGGCGTTGCTTTCCACCCGTTCACGGTCTGCATAGTAGTAATCTTGGGCAGCCTATATTTTTCAAAAATGTCGGGGAAGTTGGTTTGAAAACCAGCTGTTCCAGCTGTTGTCACTGTTGTCCCAGCCTTCACGAAAACACTCAGTGTGCGCCTGGATCAACTGAACACATCATACACCACGTTAGACGGAGCCCCCAGTACTCTCCTTAAGGTCGTGCACGCCAGCGACCGTTTCTATGGTGAGACCCTCACCTTAAACTTCCCAAACCCCGAGATGAAACGTTTGGAATCGGGGCACATCCACGAATTGAAGATCTCTATTCTAGATGATAACGTGCGAAAGTTGAAGAACGATACCCCGATTTCGATCGTTCTCGAAATAACCGATTAAGGATTAAACATAAAATATATATTTCATAAATATTATTATCGTGAGCATATACGGCCCAGGTAGTTCCAGCACAAGCGCAGAACAGGACGTTCCAGTCGCGGGCGCAGCCAGCAACGATGAGGCCACAATGAGAAGGCTGGCGAGCGTAGCGCAGGCTCGCAGAGACGCGGCTACTGTGATTGTACACGTGCACCGATCACAAGCTCGAAAGCCTGCGAATGTCGGTCTGAACGGGGTAGAGCAGAAGTCACGAAGCACACAGGGCAGAGGTCAGGGTTTACGATATTCGATGATGACACTTCAATTAAAGTTTCCGCCGGTAGTGTTATTAACTTTGTAACAAAATTTGCTGACCAATGTATATCCTGAACTGCCGTCTGGGACGGCTGACCCGGCATCTTTCAGGATAAACAGGATTGTCGAGATACAACAGATTCTCCAGCATGAGGGAGAGACGCGGACGGGTCATGCAACGAAATATAGGCGGGTAGTCAATGTCGTCGAGGGGGTGAACACCACGCTAGCCTCAACTTCCGTTGTGAGCGGGATGGGGAGTGTGTCTTTATTGTCAACAGTCGTCGTCGCGCCGATCGCGGTGGCCTTGAGTGCGGTCGCGGCAGGGGTAGACCTGCTTTGCATGACGAGCAGACTCGTGGTCCGCAAGCTCGAGGCCAAGAAACGAAAATACGACCGAATAGCAGTTCTCGTGTGCTCGAAGAAAAACAGGATCGACGTTATCGTGTCGGAAGCGACAGCCGACAACGATATATCAGATAGCGGGTTCACACTGGTCGTCGAAGAGATGGCCAGGTACCAGGAGTTAAAGGGCGCGATCCGGTCCAAGGCCCGACCACAAATTCTTGCAGACGAACACGTAACAAAATCGTCATGGAGGGGAGGGCCGACGAGAGAAGGAATCTCCTCGCCCGTCTCGGGATGTGATATGCTTATTCGCGTGTGTGCATCAGCAAGAGATCCCGCCACAATACAGTCCAACTGTTCCGTCGGCGCCACCTTACGAAGCATAAAACTTTTCGGGTTCCAAGTACACCACCGTGATTATGTCACCCAACGGACACCATACTTATCGTTAACCACTAAAGATGTGTGTACACCAGGAAGTAATATCTTTACCGCGTGTTCGCTACGCGGAGAGGAACATTGTCGTTTGTTGATAGAGACAAATATTGAAAAGGTGTCCCTGTTAGATATGACCAGCCTATTTTTTGTTTGGGTGCCCCCGATATAGGCAAGCGGCGGTCGGATAGGAACGCCATTGCTAAGGTAAACAACAGCATGACAACGGTGGTCGGATAGGAACGCCGTTTAACATTGAGAAAATATCGGGCGTGTTTATTCACTGAGCACCGTAATCGTATAGGCCAATATTACGGTGTAATCATACTCTTATGCACACTTTAGTTACATTTGGATTACGCTGTATTGGCAAGCGGTCGGATAGGAACGCCATTGCTAAGGTAAACAACAGCATGACAACGATGGTAGGAATCTAACAGACACGAGAAGATAAAGAGTTCTCGCTGGAAATAAACTCAGCAAAAACAGTCTCTGACGCTTACGTGACGCGTGTGAAGTTTGGACCTCTTGTCAAGAGGAAAAACTACACATCAGATCGGTTCGATCTTTCTAACTGACTTTCTGATTTGAATTATTACTAAACGATAATACTTGCGAGCACGTACTTCCGTGCTAACCTGTCCATGCGTAGCGCGATTGCCATCGCATGGTGGACATAGCAGTGACTCGGATCTGGTCCATACCCCGCAATGCCGACATGTGCGAGGCGAAACGGACCCTCTTCCGGTGATGCTTGCAATACTCGTAAATACTGGCACGATGACATCTCTCGTGACTATCTGTCTTCAACCACGCACACTTATTAGTAACACCATTGTGTGATGATGATGATATATACTGAGTATAACATAGGGGTGGCTTATCTCTAACATGTTGTCAGAGGTGGTGACATCTCGCATCACAATCTCGTATGAGTCGTCACTATGACGTCATTGATATATATATAAGTTCTCATCCATACCATGCGAACAGTGGAGGAACTCCAAGTAGTATATGAGAGTCAAAAAATTGATACCACCTCCTGGTGGGAGACACCGCGCGTAGCGTGGGGGCTCTCAGAGGGAGGTGGTATCATTTTGACTCTCGTATATTACTAATACACTATGGATGCAGCAATATGATCAGGCTTATAAATATAACCGTATAATGCCGGATAATATAATGACTGTTATAGCTAAGTACTTGAGAAATGTTCTCCACAATAGCGAATATTGTAGAACGGTTCAAATATATATTTAGTCACGCTTCAAACGCCCATAGAATCATGTATTATAAGAAAATGTTTCATTCGTATTATCTCAAGCGAATGTACATGCAATGGTTCTCGACCGGTACTTGCAGTGCAGCGGCAACATTCGCCTCTTACAGTGTACACACTTTTAGACGATTTTACTATCGTGGTAGCTGCCATTTTCTGCATTATTTAATGCTCATGAACGGAGAAGCTTACTCAGAATTACGTGTAAGTAGCACAAGGCTGCGCGTGATTATAAAAAATTAAGAAGTATAAAAGTTGTAATCCAAAACAAAATGGCCTCAATCAAATATTACAATTAAAATAATTAATTATGTTCATAAGCAGAAACATTATATTGACAAATGAATATGATTCATAAAGCCTTGCAACTTTTTGTATGTGAATTTGGTCACGAGGTAATCATATGGTCTTGTAGTCAAACGACTATTCAAACGAGCACTATTTGGGTATTCAAACGAATTAGACTGGAAACTGAAGCATGAAACAGCGCGGTCACCTAGTACACGATGTGGGCCCAGTCCCCCTGTAATCGTTCCAGCATGTCTCCATGCCGGCTAGTGCTCTCAACTGTGCTTAGCGGCCAGCCCGGACACAGCGAACCTCACTGTTACTGTTATTTCTGTTGTGTCCCTGCTGGCCGCTAAGCACAGTTGAGAGCACTAGCCGGGATAGAGGCATGCTGTAACGCTTACGGGGGGACTGGGCCCACATCGTGTACTATGTGGCCGCGCTGTTCCATGCTTCAGTTTCCAGTCTAACTGGTTTGAATACCCCCACCCACGCCATCAAAGCATCAAATAGTGACGTTCGTTGTATCCGGGGTGGCCGTTAAAAACAGATGAGAGCACTAGCCGGAAGCGAGATGTGTTGGAACGCCTACAGGGGCTCTCGGCCTACATCGTACACCCGGTGGCCGCGCTGTTCTAGGCTTCTGTTTCCAGCCTAACTCGTTTGAATACCCCCACCCACGCTAACGCTCAGGATGACGACGAGACCACAGGATTACCACGTGACCATACTTTTCAAATCCACATCAAAAAAGTTGCAAGGCTTTATGAATCATAATCAATTTTGAATATAATGTATCTGCTTGTGAGCACAATTAATTATGTTAATTATATTATTATTTTGTTTTGTATTACAACTTTTATATTTCTTAAATTCAAATCTTATTCATGTCGTGTGGGTAGAGACAAAGTATATGATCGCTGCGTTTGTGGGTTCGAATCCAGTGAACATACTTTTTATCTTTTTGTTTTGTTTTGTTTATAGTCACGCGCACCGTTGTGCCAATTACACGTAAGTCTGAATAAGTTTCTCCGTTCATCAGCATTCAATGCAGAATGTGGTGATCGATATAGAGAGGTTCCGCACACTATACCTAACTTGCAGTGGTGTCTGGTTTACAGAGGTTCCGCACATATACCTCGCTTGTAATGGTGTCCGGTCTAGAGATGTGCCGCACACATACCTAGTTTGCAGTGGTGTCCGGTCAAGACAGGTTCCGCTCACATACCTAGTTTATAGTATTGTCCGGTTTAGAGAGGTTCCGCACATGTACCGCATTTATAGTGGTGTCCGGTTTAGAGAGGTTCCGCACACATACATGGTTTACAGTGCTGTCCCCTTTAGAGAGGTTCCGCACATACACGTAGTTTACAGTGGTATCCAGTTTAGATAGGTTCCGCACACATAACTAGTCTTCAGTGATGTCCTGTCTTCTACAGAGGTTCCGCACACATACCTAGTTTATAGTGCTGTCCGGTTTAGAGAGGTTCCGCACACATAACTAGTTTATAGTGCTGTCCGGTTTAGAGAGGTTCCGCACACATAACTACTTTGCAGTGATGTCCGGTCTACAGAGGTTCCGCACACATAACCAGTTTTCAGTGATGTCCGGTCTGCAGAGCGTCCGCACACATACCTAGTTTACAGTGCTGTCCAGTTTAGAGAGGTTCCGCACATACACGTAGTTTACAGTGGTGTCCGGTCTAGAGAGGTTCCGCACATATACCTAGTTTATGGTGGTGTCCGTTTTAGAGAGGTACCGCACATATACCAAGCTTGCATTGGTGTCCAGTCTAGAGAGCTTACAGTTCTGTACGGTCTATAGAGGTTCCACACACATACCTAGTTTACAGTGTTGTCCGGTTTAGAGAGGTTCTGCACATGTACTTAGCTTACAGTGGTGTCCCGTCGACAAATGTTCCACAACATACCTAGTTTAGAGTGCTATCGCGTTTAGAGAGGTTCCGCACATATACGTTGTTTACAGTGGTGTCCGGTCTAGATAGGTTCTACACACATACCTAGCTTGCATTATTGTCCAGTCTAGAGTGGTTCCGCACACATACCTAGCTTGCAGTGGTGTCCGGTTTGGAGAGGTTGCGCACATATAAGTAGCTTGCATTGGTGTTCGGTCTAGAGAGGTTCCGTACAGTACTGTCCGGTTTAGAGGCGTTCCACACATACATCTAGTTTACAGTGGTGTCCGTTTTCGAGAGGTTATGCACATATACATACCGGTCTAGAGAGATTCCGCACACGTACCTAGCTTGCAGTGGTGTCCGATTTAGAGAGCTTCCGCACATATATCTAGCTTGCATTGGTGTCCGGTCTAGAGAGGTTTCGCACACATACATAGCTTATACATCTCACGGCCCACTGCCGTTCACTGCAAGCAGTGAGACACTGCTCATAGCTGCTTACTGCTAGCAGTGAAACACACCTTACTGCTCACTGCCGCCTGCTAACTTCACACCGATCTTTTTATCATAGTAACTTCAAGGTTCGCTATAAATGTGGCATTACACACAATTCGTGAAACATGATGTTAATGTGTAAAAGTTATGATCGTTTTCTAGCTTAGTTTTATCTGTTCCAGCTTCGAATGAGGTCCGGGTATTTCTCTCATTGCAAAAACTATAGACAACATGGCTTCACCACAGGTATGTACGTTTGGTCTGTTTACACCTTCCGTAAATTCATAATGAAAACGAAAATTCAACGTTTATATCCAAGTTCATTAGCCCCACGTTGTTAATTGGGTAAACTGTGTTCGACGTCATTAAAGGTACCTGCCCACTCAGTAGGCAATGTTCTTTATATCAGATACATCATCTGCGATATTTTCTGGCAAAATAAACATTCATTAATCATTACCCCACGTATTGATTGGCATTATTATACATTTGTATCAGACGTAAATGCACACACTGATATCAGGGGCGATAGCCATGTTTTCGTAAAATGTCAACGGACATTACTATTTATTATCTGTATTTGTTTTGATGTGCAATGATCATACTTTAATATCTGTCGAAAATATTTATTTTTTTCAGATGACGCATTTAATTAATATAAATAATTAAAAACTGTTATGCCTCATTTGCATATGAAAATAGCCTGATACCCCATACGTCACTATCAGTAAAATAACTATTACCAAATGATTATATCTACGGCAGCTTAAAAGGGACATGTGCAATTCGTTACCACGACATAGCATCTCGTTCCAACGAAATAGCATCTCGTTACCACAACTTAGCTATGTCGTTCCCACGACATAACATCTCGTTCCCTCGACATAGCATCTCGTTCCCACGAGATAGGACCTCGTTCCCACGAGATAGGATCTCGTTACCACGAGTTAGCTATGTCGTTCCCACGAGATATTATCTTGTTACCACGACACAGCATCCCGTTCACACGAGATAGGAAATAGCGTTACTATGAGTTAGCTTTCTCGTTCCCACGAGATAGCATCTCGTTACAACGACATAGCATCTCATTCCCTCGATATAGCATCTCATTCCCACGACATAGGTAGCCAATGCAAATGCAGCATAATTATCGCCATATTTCTTTCAGCCATAGTTGAATATAGTCCGGCAGCCAAAAGCCGATTTGGGGCTTTACCTTGTTTTGAATAACATGTTCTTTTATTACTGACTTTGCATGTCCAGACCTTCTAGTTTTGAAATCCAACTGATGAAAAACTGTCACAAATTCAACTGATGAAAAACTGGCACAAATTCAAGATGGCTATCATAGATATAGTGTGCTATATATTCATTCACATGAGGAAATTAAGCAATTTAAGAGCGTAAACTTGGGGTATTTAACATAGTGATGAAAATTGGCAACTTTACAATTTAATTCCTTAGCTACAATATGGGAAAAATCCAAGATGGTCGCCAAATGTGACCATTTGACGTAATTTCACTAGTTCGTCACAACAAAGAGTATTATTTTTTATAAGCTGGGGTTTATTGAAACAATGAATGTTTGTTTTGTAACTTTGCTGTCAAATTTAATAATAGTCTAAATAGCAGAACTCCAAAATGACAGCCAATTATAAATATATTACATTATATATGCAGTCGTATCTCTACATAAGAAAACATATCAAATAGCACTCAGACCCTGTATCACAGCAAATGTGCATACACATATTGTATTTATATACACAATGATTTTAGTACGCAATTAGATCATAGTTTCAACACCTTTAGTCCAAGATGGCCGCCAACTATATTGATATTATTGTAGCAAATAGCTTATATAATTACACTCGCATGTCACATCTAAGAAATCACGGTAACAATAACTAGTCCAACTAGCCGACAGTTGGATTGACTGCACACATGCACATGATGTAATTATTATTCGAATGAGTGGACCAGTTATCCATAGACTGGTTCACTCACTCCATCCATGTTGACTCTCCGTTACATTGACTTATCACTCATCGGGAGACAGATTCGCATAAGCAACCTGCTTTCTTCTGAATCCCATTCATATTACCTTGAGTTTTGCTCGTGATTTACATCATGTAATAACATAGTATTAATAAAATATGTTTATACTATGTGGTGCATGCACTGTTGCTTTCGTTTCGGGACCGTACACCACTGACCGTGGAGTGCATATTTGTGCCGCGTTGAAGGTTCTGCGACCACCGATGTTCGCATGCCATTTGTTTATTAGATAGTACTTATTGCGTTAGTTCCTTCTTTACATGGGTTTATGGGTCTCACTTTTCTACTGTGTTCCCTATTTTAATAATCATGTCATTATTATGCGATCGTTATTGACATACATTTGTAGAAATATTGACATGATAATCCATATGGCACACATTAAACAACTCAACAGCTAAAACAGTTTAGCACAGGACGCTTCATATGCAGTTGTACGTACATACATAGGATACTTAAATTAATAACATCTTGGCTAAATGAATTCAATGCACTAATTGAGTGGATGCATGTGGTGTTCGCCAGAAAAGTTGAACACCAGCATTGTGAAAACACTCCCTTTGAACATGTATTTGTCAATACCTGTGTTAGCAGATAATATTACACCATTTATCCGATTGCATCATTTTTTTATAAAATAAAGCACTTTCTGAAAGCGTATAACGTATGCAGTTGCATGGTAATATTTGCTGACAGGTTCATCGGTATAATGACTAAACAATAACAATAACAAAAATAATAAAAAAGAAAAATACCTATTATCAATGAGTTGATTGTTACTATAAGGTAATCTAGTTATATTGGAATACCTACTTGAATGTCTGCTACATGTAGTGACACATGTGTGAACGTACATAAAGAAGTTATAGAACGTGTCACTTTATTCACAAGTCAACTATTGCTATAACAGTGTGCTCCCTATGTAGCTGGACTTAACGTAATTATATGACTTAATTATTAAACGATGATTGCTATAATTTTTAGTTGGCAGTCATATTGGACTTCTGCTATTGGAACAAGTGTCTAATTACATAACAAGGTTACAAATGAACACAAGATTGACATTAACATATGTGTTTTCTTTGAAATAGGTCAACGTGACATGTCATATGTTAATCATTGCACATTATGATAGTCATTACAAGTTAATTTATATCTGGCGGCCATCTAAGGATTATTCCATTGACAAAACTGTATAATATTGAATTTGAAAGTTACATAAAATGTTCAATGTGTCCATAAACGTGAGATATGTATACTAATATGCTTACATTATGTTTTACTTCTGCTATTGGCACAGTTATTTAATTATATTCATAAGTTACTGACATCCTTCATTGTATACCTAAATGCTATACCAATTTACTACAATATGGCGCTAATATGCAGTTATAGACTTAATTATCAGTCGTTTACATTAGTGTTATATGATACTATGTTTATATGTGGCAACCATCGTGGACTTCCCCTGTTCAACAACTTGTCTACGAACATATTGAAAGTACTGAAAGCGTTTATTGTGTCAATATATCCAATATAAGTATACATGATTGCTTTGATATATATATATGTAAAATATGTCACATTTGGCCTCCATTTTGGATTTTTTCCATGTCACAGTGAATTGAATATTAATGTTGACCGCTTATCTGATAAGTCAAGTAACTCCGCTTTATGCTCTTAAATTACTTCAATATCTCACATGGATGCAACTATATGGCATATTATAACTGTTTGGCGGCCATTTTGAATGTATGCACATTTCTCGTAACATTCATGGATGAGTGTCATCAGCCGGATTCTTGATGTGGATGGTCTGGACAAGCAAAACCGCCAATAAAAAAGCTTTGTTAATCAAAACAATGTTAAGCTCCCGGCTGCCGGACTAATATGGTGGTAATTATGTTGCATTTTCATTGGCTACTAGTGGTGACGAGATCCGATCTCGTGGGAACGAGATCCTATCTCCTGGGAACGAGATGCTATCTCGAGGGAACGAGATGATATGTCGTGGGAACGACATAGCTAACTCGTGGTTACGAGATGATATCTCGTGGGAACGAGATGCTATGACGTGGTAACGAGAGGCTATGTAGTGGGAACGACATAGAAAAAGAATTGCGCATGTACCTTTGAAGCTGCCGCATGTATCTGTATACGTGTAGCCCAGGTTCTTAGCTCCAAATAGAGGCCGAATTGTTCACTTTGTAACACAAGCATGAACTTTGGTGGAGTTGTAGATAACACCAGCCTGATTTTCTTCAGATATGGAGCCATCTCAGATTTTGCCCATGACGACCCAGAAATCCAAAAAGGCCAAATTTTCATAAAAAAATTATCAAAAATGTTTTGGTTGCGGTATAAACATGAATCTTGATGGAGTTGTAGGGAAATACACGATCATGATGGTCATAACATATACAAGAAATTAAGATATGACTCATGGACAGCCAAAACTGGTAATTATGCATTAAGGATAAAATACTATTATATAAAAGATGTTCTTTTTCTGATTAAGGCTTGAAATGTGGTGTAATTGTAAAGAACCATAAGTTATTGTTTTCAGACTTGAGAAAACTCATATATGACGACAACACATACAATATGGCTGCCAGAAATCAGTATTTATAGATATTAAACTGTTAGAATCATAAGTTTGCAGTAACAACATAAAATTGTTGCTGTAGCGAAACATACGAGTTTTCAAATGTGGAATTGTCTCAGATTTAATCACAGGCGGCATATACATATCCAAGATGGCCTCCAAAAACAGAATACTTATCAGCCCGAAGTCATACATAAAAATACTGCGTGCCAGCAACAACTCAAGGTTCTCGACAATCGAAGCCTAGATGAACTGACAAAATACGTATATATCAATTTATAACATAGCGGGTACATTTTATGAATATAAGATGAACAGCTAAAATAAACGATATGTGACATATTGTTAATGTGAGATTTGTTTATGAAGGCATGATCACAGGGTCCGTATTTATCCCGTCAACACAGTGCGTACGTGCCGTGAAACACGGTGCCGTGAAACATTTTTGATATCCAGTCAATACTATTTTTGCATTTTACAGCCATTTGTAGGTGTTGACGCGATAAATAGAATAGTAGGTTAGTGCCGTGAATGGGAAAAAATATCTGGCGCGGCACGGAAACGGGATGTGCTCGGCATAGCCTCGCCCATCCCGTTTCCTGAGCCTTGCCATATATTGTTTTCCCATTCACGGCACTAACCTACTATTCTCTATTTCCTCGCCTCGGGAAATACTATGAACAGTAGGAAGTACTGGGAATATATTGTTTACATATTTTGTTTTCATGTTTTCTTAACAAGTTTCAGGCTAATTAAAACTATAAAATCCATTTAAGGACATTAATGGTTATTTCAAGAATTGACAACTTGAAAATATTACATGCAGCTTGAATAAGAAAGAATATAACTGTTTCATCTCTGGCCAATGTACTCATCAGGTGGATTAGACTGTGTGTGACTATTAAAGATTGTCAAGTGTCAAACAATGTGTGGCCAATTTGGTTGCTTAGTACTACTTAGCTGTAAAAACAACTACACACTTATTAACATTTAGCAAGGATTATTAAACAAATTGACATGCAACTACATGTATAAGTATACAATGTTTGGTATGGAATTGATTACATATTTAACATTTAGTAATACATACTATTTTGTATTAATCTAATTTCTAGTACGACATGGGCAGGATTTCTACTCGTAGATAAGTAATCAAAAACGGACACATTCAAAATCATTTGGCAGGGGATTAACTACTACGTATGCTATTTGTTATTTCACTGTCCACTACAAATCATTTGTCCCCGTATTTGCCGGTATTTCTCGTCGTCCCGGGAAATTGCCAACCCTGTATAGTCGGGATTTCCAGGTTTGTGGAGAAGGATGGTTTCTATAAGTTTAGGATATTTTCGGCATGTAAAAACCTGGTGCCGAAACGTTTGAAGAGTGGGTTCCTGGTTACAGAAGTATTTTTTAGGATTATGAAGCATTGCCCAACCTAGTATTAAGTCCATATATATTTCATAAACATGTACAGTGTAGTTAATTCATTTATTTGAGCCCAAAAAGTACCAGGCCAATGGCCGTGGGTCCGTTTGTTTCCGAATTTGTACAGTGTAGTATTTTTCATATCTTTAAATAATAACATCGGGCTTCGAAGCTTGTCTCGAAAATGCTACCGTCATTAGGAACTAATATCCCTGATATTTACAATTGTTTTAACACTTTGGTGGAGCTAGAATCAGGTATTCCACATGGTGGTCCAAATTTGACTGGCGGCGGTTCAGTAGTGGTGCCAATGCTACATCCAGGCGCTGCTGAAACATTTCAGGAAAATATAGACCATGCATTTGTAACACATAAACATGCCAGCTACAGGACGTCGAATGGTTGAATGTGGTCTGGGGTGTATATCTACCTAACAGTTTGAATCAAACAACGAGGGAGAACCATGCTACTGCACATGCTGGAGATAGGAAACATGTTGAATCAACAACCAGTTGTTTTGTCACAGCAGAGTTCTCATTCAAACTGTGGACTCTGATGCTGTATTACTGCCTGTAGCTACATTAAGACAGCTCATCCAAGGGCGAACAGAATAATTTGAGCTTTGTGTTGCATATGGCGCTGGAATTATATGCTTTGATATCTCCACATACACATGTCATGCATCAGGGCCAGAAAGATGTCCAACATTGCCAGTGTTCCGTGCATTCACATGGTGTGATACAGTGTCTGTTTTGATGGAATATGACAGAAGTCAACATGGGATGCATGGAAAGTTCTTCCAGACATAATAGAGACACTCATGAATTTGGTAACAAACAATTTTCACTCATGAATTTGGTAACAAACAATTTTGAAAGGGTGCATGATCTATTGGACACATACCGCCAACTCAGACATCTCTGATACAACATACATGACATACTCTCTACCAGAGAGTACACTGCTGTGACTAATCCAGAACCTCCAGATCCCGCCAATTGGGACCGGTAGAGGACACAGCTGGCTGGAAGCTATTATGGACGATAGTCACTTAAGCAAAGGCATCAGGCTATAAATTGATCTGCTGTTCTTGTACGAAGGCATTTGTGGTCAGCATAGCCGCATGACAGACTGCACATTACCAGAGATGTCACTGTTTGTCATTCAGGTAATGATACATTAACTTCTCTAACGTTATGTTGAGGAAAATGAAGTATGAACGGTATTAATGTATCGGCAAATATGCTGGTAGAAAACGTCAATAATTCATTTTTTTAACATCTGGTATATTATTACTGTGTCAGTAATTATATTTGAACACACAATGACAGGACACTTGGCGAAAGTGTAACACTTGTTGCTTGCACAGACAACGCATCAGCATGTGCTTGCGCGCAGTGTCATCACTGTAACAGGCTTACTACCATCAGCAAATTGAATTGACCCCCCCCCCCCTCCCCTAATATGACTCTGTAAATCAGAATGTGCAAGAGACTAAGAGACTTGGGAGCTACACATGTTCTAATATGTTTTTTTTTGTGTCAGCCCAATTATGTACTATTAACAATTATCTTAATTTAATTAAAGTGACACATCTCCAGGGTATGATCAAAGTGTTCTTCAAATGGCAGTGTCTATTTAAAAGTTTAGTGATAAATGTTTTTGATGTTTCACTTGCATAATAAATCGGAAACAATATATGTAGATGCAGTTGTCATTTCCTAATTAGACGGAAATCTTATAATTGAAGGTCAAACTGATATTGTGGTGTCCATCTTGTAACTATGCTAATCTGACATACTCACTGTTTGTATTAGCACTACCCACGCGCTCTTTTGTTGTACAAGGTCATGTTAGGTTTGTTTCAATTACATCCACTTCACATTGTATATCCATTTTGAATTGATGCAAATGATCTAATTTGACAGTTATATTTTATTAACAGCCAATACTCCATTGGCATAACTAACTTCACCATGAATAACATTTAAAATGCTAGCACCTAACTTTTGAGCTAAAAAAGTAGCATGCAAGTCAAAACACCAATATTTGAAGACAACCATCTTGGATTTTTGGTCGCCACTGGTGAAATATGAGATGGCAAATCATTTTTAAAATAAAGCATATGTAATTATTTACAGCTCTGCTGATTTTCAAGTTATTATCTCATTGAAAATATTTTTAAAAAATATTCTGATCATGACATTGCACTTTTATGATTTTGGTGGCCACCTTGGATTTCTTGGTCGCTGTGAGCCAAATCTGATTTTTTTTCTATATTTCATAAGCAGGCGTATATCTGTTGTCCAATGTCATGTTAGGCTTATTTCAATTATATCTACTTTAAAGGGTAAATATTGACATTTAATATAAATTCTGATTTAGGTGGCCATCTTGAATGTATGCGAATGATCAAATCTGCCAGTTATAGTTTAGTAACATTCAATACAATATATTGGCATACCAAATTTATAACGAAAACAAATTTAAAATAATAACACGTAACAGTCCAGCAAAAATTTACATGCAGGACAAAATGCCAATATTGTATTTTGTGTCGCCATTTTTTTAAATTTGAGATAGCACATTATTTTTTAAATAACGTATATGTAATTCCCAACAGCTTTGCTAAATTGCAGCGTTTTAAATCATGTGGAAATATTAAAAAAAAATATTCGGATCAGGTCATTGAACTTTTGAGTCTTTGGGCGGCCATCTTGGATTTCTGGACAGCTCTGAGCTGAATCTGTGTACATGAATTGAAGTGTCTTTCCCTATAACTCCACCAAGTTTCAGCTTTTTACCAGAACCAGAATGTTTTATTTTTTGTATTTGCTGAACATGGAAACGGAGGCCATTTTGGATTTCTGGGTCGTCATAGGAAAAATCCGAGATGGCTCCATATCTGGAAAAAACTAGTTTGTATTTACAAACTTCTTAATCATACGAAGCTTAGTGAAAAGGGTCCCTGTATTTGAACTCCAATGATAATGAGTTGGAGTGCCGGTGGGGTGTATACTTATAGTATATATGTACGTGTGTGTTATTCGATTTGTATGTGAATTTTGACGCGATTAAGCGAAGATATTCATGAAAGTTGAATAGCAACACCTGCCATTGTTCCCGTCCTTGAGGAACTATTTCGAGGAAACCTACATTTTGCAGGAAATTAGGACTCGTGTTCAAAATGTGCCCCGAAATCGGTAGGAAATGCAGTTTATAGTCACCAAAAGAGACAGACCAACACTCACAGGCCCTAGTACAGTTGTGTTGACATGCATTAATACTGCACACTCGCCCATCCGTCAGATAAACCCGAATTGTAAACTCTAGTGCATCCCATCTGGTATTTGCGCTTTATTGCGTCAACATCGCTTCAGTGTAACCATTTTCAAAACACCCCCCTCAGTATATTATGTATGAGTTCTTGTATGGTGAAACTGGGCACATATTTACCAACATTGTAGACTCAAATCTTATATCCATAACGTGCAGACGGATTCTTGTCGTTACCTCGTCATGCAAGTTTCGTTGTTTATGGGAGTATTTTGAAAATGGCATAATATAACCATTGTCATCCCACCGCTCAGTATATTATATATGAGCACATGTTTGGTGAAAATGTACACTGTAGGCCCAGCTCACATTCCCTGAATGTGTAGACTCTTAAATTGACATTCTCCAATTGTTAAGAAAAGGATTTTCCAAATGACATTGTACAGCCATATACACGCTTGATCATCTTTGGGCAATGCTGATGACAAATGTAGACACTGATTACATAAACCAACTGCGTAGATTAATCGGGAGTCTATAACCATTTCCCAGACTCACCACTCATTATAGTTTAAGGGAGTGTTTTCAAAATCGCCCTACTAGCCATTTTAAAAACACTCCCCTCAGTGTATCAAAGGGGAGTGTTTTGAAATTGGACAGGTAGACATTTTCAAAACACTCCCCTCAGTGTATATCGAAGGGGAGTGTTTTGAAAATGGCTACCTGTCCATTTTCAAAACACTCCCATTGTATACACTCTAGAGTAATGTTATGGTGGGGGGTGGGGCGTAGTTTGAAAATGCGATACCGGCGTTCCTTCATACGCCTAGCATTCAATACCATTATCAGCAGGCACGGTATATACATATGGAAGAGCTGCTAGACAATCTCATGAAGAAGTCTAAGGACTATCTCGAGGTTGTTACGAACTTGAAGAAAGAGAAAATATTCGACCGAGGTACATGGGATTACTTACACCAAGTGATGGAGGAGATGGAGCGAGACCTTCACGAACACAAATCCAGTTATAATTTACGCGCCAAAGTAAGTGCAGTATTGTTCTCGTCAATTTAATGACTGACTTTTTAGAACATTATCATATGTTTCAAAGGCAGCAGTATCATACATGTGATGGAATATATGCGTATGGAGGAGACGGAAAGAGAGCTTCACAAAATCAAAGCGAGTTATAATTCCAATTAACCCATTTCATGCCAGACACCATTCACAGAATATTTAGCTTTACAATTTTTTGCATACGTTTTCTCAATTGAGAAAACTAAGAAAGGTGTTGGTAAATGTCAAGGTCCTTACCAAGGTCAGGAATGATCGAGACAAATTGTCTCCCCTATTATCATATGAACCAAGTATACTTCAATTGTTATGACGTTATGGCCAATATAGCTTGATCTGACGAACGAAAAGTGGTAACAATGCAGTTGAAGTGTAAGGGATAGGCCAGAGTAGATAAGTACACGTAGTCACTTAATCACTTATAATGTACACTATATTACACGGGGAACACACAGGAATACATGATACATTGATATGCGAACATCACTGTACTGTGCATGATACTATTCAATTACTACAATGTTGTAAGCCAATCGACTGTTATACTTTAACGCAACTTAAAAGCTATAGACGAATAAACTCAGTATGTGGTATCTCAATGGTCCCGTAGTGGACAATAGTATGAATGCACATGTACTTTGATGATCTCCGAGTATCAAGGTCCCAAGGTCTGCCTCACCCGCAATATGAGGTCTAGTCTACAATATGGCTATAATCCAACTTCAAGTGGATTAATCCATAAACAATATATGTAGTCTTACTACAATCCTTTAGCCATGATATGCCATGATAGGAGTATTACCATACACTATCAAAGTATACATATGTATTGCCTATGCAATATATTTCCAAAGATTTCCAAAGTATGAATGTCAAAGTCAAAGCCGGATGTGGTTACATCACATGATAGTCAATAACGATAATGTTCCGGAAGCTGGTACCGGAAGTAAAGTTCCCAAGGTAGTATTATTTCCGGAAATGGTGGACCAGAGGTAAAGTTCCTATGGTATCACTCGACTGTAGCAACCCGGATGTGGTAGACCGGATGTAAAGTATCCATGGTGAATCAATGGGTTGTAATACCGGAAGTGGTAGACCGATGTAAAGTTCCGATATAATACAAAAATAGCGATTATCACTATGACTAAGACGCCGGGAAAAGTTTCACTTAGGCGACATTCAACTCGGTGGTAGTATAATGATATGATATGTGTGTATGGCGTTTCACTTCACTAAACTATGGCTGTGACTGTCTGCTGAACGCGATGTAGCTATCACACACTGCTCTATACAGGCCTGTACCCGGAGCTGCTACACACACTGCGCCAGACAGACGTACGGACACTCGGACGACCTGACACTCTGCACTGACTGGGGTCTGCCCTCAACCAGTGGACCAAAACGTCCAATGTTGCCCGCTGGAGCGATCTCAAGAGGCTACAAAAATGAAATGAGTCTCCAATTACTGGACGAATACGCACAGACAGACAGACAGGATGCACAACGGACTAAAACGGGAATCGAACAACGGCAAATCACAGTTGAAATAAAATGTTGTAGGTACATACCAAAATCCTCCGTGTCACTGGTGAATACAGTACTAGTCTTCTGTAACCAGAAAATATGTGTCCCGCCAACACATAGCGAGACATCGCTTATATACGCACCAGTGAAACCATGCACGCAATAATGAATATGCCTACCCCTCGTTCGACATCTCACATAAATACTACAAAACCATGGCTTTTGCCATGTCACCCGTGGGTTATATTTGGCATAAATATATGTTCCCACGCCTTAAATTCAACCAAACCAGTGTACAGCCCTCGTGGAATAAATACCATCCAACATGGTATACCCCACACTACCATAAATCTGCACACTATAGACCCAGATATCATAATCCGAAATCTACTCGACTGGTCTCGACAATGCGAAGGTCGCTTCTTGGCCCCGCCAAACCCCTCCATATCGGTCCTACGGCTATACACTCAAATGAGAGTGTAGCACATACTAAGCTCAAATATCGTGGTCATTTACGGAAATATCATGACACAAAGCATCACCAGTATGGGATCTGATATATCCGTGTTGGCCAGTACCAGGCTATGCTGAAACACTAACCCGTAGCATACATAACAGGGCAGACCATGGTATGGTCTGCGCTATATACTGGCTTCACCTACAGAAGGTCCCTTATATGGTGAACAACTGACACGCGGACAAACTCGGCTGGCACGGACAGTGGACATCCGTAATACTAAAAGGTCTTCTCCCTAGCGAAACCAGCACACGCAGTCAACGAGTTCTCTACCACACACATGCATAGTCTGTGGCAAATATGGCGTGACATCAGTAAAACATTGCTCATAAAATAGACGTATATTTAAATCCGCAAAAATGACACGCATAAACGTATTTCCACCAGTACAACATAAGCCCCGTTATTACACGCACATTGTACATGGCAAATGTACATGCTACATCACAGGTATGTAAAAAATCACAGGTGTGTGAAATCACAGGTATGTGGAATCACAGGTATGTGAAATCAATAGTACGCACAACAATACAACGCAGTACCACACATCACAAATATACAATTATACGGAAATCCGGAATGTACAAGAATGCACGTGTCACGCGACAGTAAATTTTGATACTTAGTTTATTTATTTCAATAGAGATACGTGATATACATGCATGTAAATGCATATACATGTAGTTTGAAACAGGATTATGTGAATTCTTCTCATGAATGTTGATACTTGTGAATCAGTAAATAAAACAACCCAATACATGTTATCTCGTCAAGATCAATTGACAAGCCGTCTTGACGAGATAGTTATAATGTACTTGACTTACCTACTGGTGAAGACGAGACAAAATGTACTGAAATCACTTGCCAGTATCTGTTTAACGACATATTTTGCTAATTATCTCGTCAAATTTATCTCGTAAAAACCGTTCTCACAGTTAGGTAGCAGTGACCAGTTAGCCGCCAGTATCGTACATTTCTTTATTTCTTTCTGGGAGTTTCAAACAGTAATTTAGTTATGCTAATTGAGAAAATATGCAACTTTCAGTCTCTAGTTCCGCAAGTGATCAGTTTTTATGGAGATACCATATTTCAGTACTTTCATTAGAAAAAGGTATGTAGTGATCGTTCAGCCATTACAGTTAGTACAGTACACTACTGACTAAACTATAACTAACTACCTATGGTCGATAGGGAGTATCTGAAATGTTCCATTTCCGCACCTAACTAGATGCATAGTACATATAATTAGTTTGTATTGTATTGTGCTTGTTAACCCGAATTATATGGCTGTTACGCAGTGCGGCTTACCTTGCCTGGCAGCCAGACAATGGGCGATGGAAGCTAGTTATCTACATTTGGAAATCTATTTATCCTATGCTGTATTTCAGCGTTTATTTTTTACTGAATAGCACACAAATTGAGTTTTGCGGACACAGTAGAATCAGACCAGACGGCACAGCAGTCTGATCTGAGTCTACACTGATTGCAATAAACTTAATAAGTGTGAAAATATGAAACTGGCAAATAATGCAGCCCCGGATCAGATTGCGCAGATATGTAGGATGATCTGGATCAACAACAGACGAAGTCACTATAATTGCTCCTTTTCATAACATCTCATGATACATTCGCCCTTTTCCAAGCAATAAGGCCCTAAATTACAACTGTACATAATTTAGACCGGATTTCTATAAATAAATTCAACTGGAGATAACTAGTACGAGCTACGATCCCTCATTCGGGCTAGCTCCGTGGCAGGACAATCAGCTCACTGAAATTTGCACTTTATTAAAATGTGAAAATTACTTGCAAAAAGTACAGATCCTGATGAGACGGCTCGCCACGAGCCTGCTCAATTGGATCTACACGTTTTGCCAATACCACTATACAGCTTCGTGACAGGGCAAGCAGCACACTGACATTTGCACTTTATGCCAGGCGAAACGACATAGGACAGCAAGGTAGTTTGAGACACGCCATGTGATTTTGTACCTTCCGACATCTCCATGCTTTCATTAAATACGTCTACAAAATATACAATATTTTTCATAAATAAAATCAAAAGTTGATCAAATGTTGTTCACTTTTGACGCCATTTACGGAAAATATTGTAAATTTTGTAACGTATTTCATAAAATTACGCAGATGTCAGAAGGTACATGTACAAAATGGCGTGTCTCATTTTTGTATTGTGGCTCTGCCTGGAGAAACGGGGATTATACGATGTGTGACCAGTGTAGCTCCTGATTATATAGCACTCACATGTAGCCTGGTAACGATCTATATTGCTTGTTAGTTGCATGGCGGGTGTCTCAGTGATGGAATGACGAACGGTGCAGATCCCGATCCGACTGTCAGATACTGAGGCTGATCTGGATCTGCACTGGTCGCACTTCTCCAGTCACAGCCACTATTATTGAAAGTGTCTATATCGAACTTCCAGTACTTCCCATTTTCCCCATTCCCTATCATTTATGCCAGACGCCTGCCTTAAATAATGAAGGATCGCAATTAAATATTTCCCGTTGCACATCTATTTATATAGATCCGGTCCTATGCTGTATTTTAGCGTTTTATTCGTACTGAATAGCACAAACATTGAGCTTTGCGAAAAGAGTAGAACCAGATGAGATTGCACAGGTGTGCAGTCCTAACTGAGAATACACTGATTGCAATAACATTAATAAGTGTGAAAATATGAATTTGGCAAATAATGCAGTCCCGGATCAGATTGCGCAGTTATGTAGGATGATCTGGATCAACACTAGTAGAAATCACTATTATTGCTCCTGTTCACAACAAATCATGCTACATTCGCCTTTGTTACAAGCAATAACGCCCTAAACTACACACTTTGGATCGGATTTCTATACAGAAATTCATCGGGAGATAACTAGCTACGATTGGTACCATTAAGTTTATCTAGCAGGCGGGAACGTTCAGCCTCCCAGTTCCGAGGCGGGTGCATTGTCCATTAGGCCACAATGACTGGTAACATAATGTGTTGTATGACAATGCGATTGTTTTCCACAGGAACAAAAACGGCCAGACCCCTCACATTCTCGGCAACGCCCCGTACCGCCAGGTGGCATGTTGCCTCCGTCTGCTAGGAAAGGCGGTGCGGAATATGGAAACAACGCGGAAAGGCTGAAAGGGCAGCTTGAAGACGCGCGAAATGAGATAGATAGAATCAAACGAGCGGCGGATCACGACATGAAGTTATTGAGGGAGACGGAAGTTAAACTGAAAAAGTCAGAGAAAGAAAAATCTGATTATATTGCAAGGTATTGTGGGTACCAACGGACCTCTTATTGGTAGTAAACGCCATTTGCCATTTTGAACCGCCCTTGTGCATCCATTCGTGCCAACAAAATAATTTGTTAAGCGGTAGTGTGCCTGATTGTATCGCCCTTAAATAAATAAAGCTTAAATTTAGGGAGTTTTACTTTGGGGATGTTTTGTAAGACCTTAACAATTTCACCCCTAATTAACTGGAATTAATTTTGACATGTCAATTATGCAACCAATCCAATCGTCACAAAATTATTTTCAGATTAGTCCATTTATGTAAAGTGGGTGTTTTTGCTCTCAAAAATGTGAAAATTACTTGCAAAAAGTGCAGATCCTGATGAGACGGCTTGCCACGAGCCGGCTCATCTGGATATATACGTTTTGCCAATAACACTATGCAGGCCTGTGGTGTGGAAAGGGTTAAATGACTGCTTCAAAATTTAGCCTCGTTCATTGGTTCAATATTTGGCCTCCTTCACTGATGGGTTCAATGTCCGGGTATGGAAGGTCTTCGAGCCAATTCCTACCCTTAAATATAGGTTACCACTACAGTAGAACCTCTCTGAACCGGACACTTAGAACACATTTGCGATCATATGTTTGATGAGTTTCTTGGTCATTATGGGTAATAATGTCTGTTCATGATCGAAGAACACTACGGCAGCTTAAAAGGGACATGCCGCGCAATTGTTTTTCTATGTCGTTCCCACGACATAGCATCTCGTTACCACGACATAACATCTCGTTCCCACGAGATACCATCTCGTTACTACGACTTAGCTATGTCGTTCCCAGGACATAGGATCTCGTTCCTCGAGATAGCATCTCGTTCCCACGAGATAGGATCTCGTTCCAACGAGATAGGATCTCGTTACCACGAGTTAGCTATGTCGTTCCCACGAGATAGCATCTCGTTACCACGACATAGCATGTCGTTCCCACTGTCGTTCCCCCAGGTAGCCAATGAAAATGCAGCATAATTACCGCCATTTTTTCTTTCAGTCATAGTTGAATATAGTCCGGCAGCCAAATGTCGATTTGGGGCTTTACCTTGTTTTGAATAACATGTTTTTTTATTACTGACTTTGCATGTCCAAACCTTCTAGTTTTGAAATCCAACTGATGACAAGCTGTCACCCTTGAGCGTTTTATTTGCACAAATTCAAGATTTCTGTCAAATAGATGTAGACTAGTGTGCCATATAGTTGCATTAACATGAAGAAATACAGCAATTTAAGAGCGTAAACTGGGTGTATTTGACATAGTGATGATAATTGGCAAAGCTAAAATTCAATTCCTTAACTACACTATGGGAAAAATCCAAGATGGCCGCCAAATGTGACCCTTTGACGTAATTAGTTCATTAGTTCATCACAACAAATACTATGATTTTTACAATCTTGGGTTTATTGAAACAATGAATGTTTATTTTTGTAACTTTTCTGTGAAATTGAATAATAGTCTAAATAGCAGAATTCCAAAAATGGCCGTCAATTATAAATATATTACATTATACGTGCAATCTCTACATAAAAAAACATATATAATTGCACTCAGACCCTATATCAGAGTAAATGTGCATACGAATATTGTATTTAGATACACAATGATTTTAGTACTTTAGATACGCAATTGTATCATTGTTTCAACAGCATTAGTCCAAGATGGCCGCCAACTATTTTGATATTATTGTAGCAATTAGATTTCACATCTAAGATTGTAATTATACCAAATACTGGTATTAAGTCAAGATGATCATTGGTTTTCTTAACTTAATATACACCATTATACAACGTTCAATAACAAGTCTAAAATGGGCACAGGATAATAATATAGTACATTCTACTAGTAATCAAATCATATACTTATAAATAGTACACCTGGTTATATAAATTGTCCTATTCAGTTTATTTTGGAAAGCCTTCTTGTCTTGCCATTCCACAACAACATTCATGCTGACAATATTCTGACACCAAATCCAATATGGCTACCAAATTATGTAATTATAACTTATACAGTGGACGTTGGCAATAATATGTAGTGTGGAACTTTACAGTAAACTTTAATAACTTCCTATTTTGAATGAATACAAGAGGTTTTCTTTCATACCATTGGTTCCAAACGCTTCAATATTCAACAAGTTCAATGTGAAATCACGCGAATTGGCTAACCTGGCAAGTACAAATGGAGAACACATCCATATATTTCCACGGTCCCATTAGCGTTATTCCCATAGCAACTAAGGACTCCCACTGATATTATTACATTCACTGATATTATTTTTTCTGCGAAAGGTACATAATTTCCACTAAAGGGCGGTATGTACATGGTGATTTATGTACAACCTTTTAATATTACTTATCATTTGATAAACTGCAAGTAATTGATATATATGCAGATTGTTATTGATTATGTAGAGCAAATTATATTTGTATGATGAGATAATGTAATATTTCTATAACATTCTTGTTTTCAATGACAAGTCGGAATTCAACGTCTGACATGCATGTGCAGTTAATTTTATTACATACAAATCAATATGGAGTGCATGCATATGACATGTTAACATACGTAAATGCTGAACAAAAAAATCAAATTTAATCACAAATTCAATAATTCTGAGAAAAACACTGAGCTAATGTAGAATAAATATTATAGTGTGGACACAACTAATACACATTGGAATGATATACAGTGTATACGACAGTAATTCCAGTTGAGCCACTACTAAATCACGATAACAATAACTGTTATAGTCATTGCAGACTGCATTACACATAGTACACACCAATATATACAACATGACACCATTCAAGGTACCATGCAATGGATATAAGGAATGCAGTAATCACGATTTAATATACTAATATGACAATGCTAAACAACGTAACTGTCATCCTTTGCGGCTAGAGTTTTTGTGCCATCATATCTTTTTCTTTTCCTATAGTCATATCTACACTATTAACTTTCTTTATTTCATGTATACTGTGTATTTCGTTGAAATTAGTTTGTCGTTATCGTATGATATATTATTCGTTTTTGATTGCCTTGTATGTTGATGTCCTTTTGAATCATGATGGCGAGCTAAGCGGGAGGTTTGGGGAAACAGTTCAGGTTCATTCATCCTAGTTCTGTTTTATGCATTGTTCTGTCCAAGGTGGCATCCTTCTTGTCATGTCTCCGTGTACTTTACTTCATTGGGATTTGATTTTCCTGTTGCTTTACCAGTAGTTCATTGGGGAATAGTTGTTGTTGTGCTTGCTCTGTATGTGTTATACTGTTTATGTAGTGCATGCACTGTTGCTTTAGTTTTGAGACCGTACATCGATGATCGTGGAGTACATGTTTGTGCCGTGTTGAAGGTTCTGCGACCACCGATGTGCGCATGCCATTTGTTTATAGGAAGTATTTATTGCGTTGGTTTCTTCTTTTCATGGGTTTATGGGTCTCTCATTTCTACTGTGTTCTCCATTTTAATAAGTATGTCATTATTATGCGATCGTCATTGACATACATTTGTAGAAATGTTGCAATCTTGACATGATAATCCATATGTTACACATTAAACCACGCAACAGCTAAACATAGGTTAGCGCTTCGTACGCAGTTGTTCGTAGATACATCGGTACATACATTAATAACATCTTGGCTAAGGGAATTCATTGCACCAATTGAGTGGATGCATGTGGTGTTCGCCAGAAAAGTGGAACACAAGCATTGCGAAAACACTCCATTTGAACATTTATTTGTCAATACCTGCAGATAACATTACACCATTTGTCCGATTTTATCTTCTTTTATAAAATAAAGCACTTTTTATATGAAATTGCATGGTTATATTGGCTGACAGGTTCATCGGTATGATAACTAATATATTTGCTTAAGAAAAGCATTATTTGCAAAGACAAAAATGATAAAAAGAAAAATAGCTATTATAAACGATTTGATTGTTACAATAAGGTAATCTAGTTATATTGGAATACCAACTTGGAAGTCTGCTATTGTAGTGACACATGTGTGAGTGTACATGTATATATAAAGGAGTTATGGAACATGTTACTTTATTCACAAGTAAAATATTGCTATGACAGTGTGCTCCCTATGGAGCTGGACTGAACTTAATTATATGATTTAATTATTAAACGATGATTGCTATAATTTATATTTGGCAGCCGCCTTGGACTTCTGCTATTGGAACACGTGTCTAATTACATAACAAGGTTACAAAATAACACAAGATTGACATAAATATGTGTGTTTTCTTTGAAATAGGTCAACGTGACATTTCATATTTTAATCATTACACATTATGATTGTCATTGCAAGGTAATTTATATCTGGCGGCCATCTAATGCTTCTTCTATTGACACAATTATATAATATTGCATTTGAAAGTTACATAAAACGTTCAATGTGTCCATAAACCTTAGATATGTATACTAATATGCTTAAATTAATCAAAAGCCTTAGTAATTATTATTAAATTTGCACCGTATAAGGCAATGTGACTTTTTTTTAATATTTGGCGGCCATTTTTTACTTCTGCTATTGGCACAGTTATTTAATTATAGTTCTAAGTTACTGAAAACGTTCAGTGTATGCCTAAATCCAATACATCTATACCAATTTACTACGATATAGCGCTAATATCAGTCGTTTACATTATTGTTATATGATAATATATTTATATGAGGCGGCCATCTTGGAATTCCCCTGTTCAACAACTTGTCTACGAACATATCGAACGTACTGAAAGCGTTTATTGTGTCAATATTTCCAATATCAGTATCATGTTTGCTTTGATATAGAGTGTGTTATATGTAAAATATGTCACATTTGGCGGCCATTTTGCATTTTTTCCATGTCACAGTGAATTGATTTAAATATTAAACATTTTGACCGCTGATCTGATAAGTCAAGTAAATTCACTTTACGCTATTAAATTACTTCAATACCTCACACGGCATACTATAACTGTTTGGCGGCCATTTTGAATTATGAAAATTTCTCAAAAAGCTCAAGGATGACAGAGTGTTATTAGCCGGATTCTGGACAAGCAAAATCGCCAATCAAAACAAGGTTAAGCTCCCGGCTGTCGGACTAATATGGCGGTAATTATGCTTCATTTTTATTGGCTTCCTATCTCGAGGGAACGAGATGCTATGTCGTGCGAACGACATAGCTAACTCGTGGTAACTAGATACTATTATCGTGGAAATGAGATGCTATGTCGTGGTAACGAGATGCTATCTCGTGGGAACGACATAGCTAAATCGTGGTAAAAAAGTGCGCATGTCCATTTTAAGCTGCCGCATAACACATATATATGGCTCAGAATGATCAACTACCTGATTTACAGAGAAACATCTCTAAACTGGACACCCTGGGGACTGCCATTTCAGATTCAGCAAGCTGGCGAGTGACAGGTTGACCTTGGGTAACCCCGATGTGACGGACCTGAGTGACCCGAACAGGCCGACCAAGCTGAGCGAGATATACAAGGAGGTCTACGACAACGAGTGGACAGAAGCGTACGAAGTGCTGACCGGGGAAGGCCGCTCGGAATTGGAGACGATCAGTATACTTCGCGTCACTTTGCAGGTAGGTGCATATAGGCCCGTTTCACTAAATTTCGCACGCAGATTTCTATAATTCATCTGACACATTAATATGGTCCATTAATGCCACCAATTTCCACCTACATGTGGGGTTCATTAAATCAGAACAAATCCACGAAATATTCACCAAATCGGCTGTTAAAGGTAAATCATGGTTAAAGTGTATGCGGATTTTTTTATGTAGTTTAATATCATAATATATCATTAGGATAAGACTTGCTGCTAAAAATGTCATAGTAAGCCGTAGTTTATAGGTAAAGATTTACCTGTGCAACGGGCACATTTTGCGAGGCCGAAAAACTTCATCTCGCATCGAAACCGGATGTGACGTCAGAACCAGTGATTCCTCCATTCATGAGAAATGAGAATATTAGAAAAGTTCCTCGTTATATTTTGCTTGTTTATTTAATTAGTATCGTGCCGTGTTTAAAGCGATTATTACAAACTTGTTTACAAACATTCAATTCATTATTCTGACGTGAAATATGTAGGTATTTCAGCGGATTTACGGAATAATAAACGCTTAATAATGCGGCAGGTGTACTCTAAAATCAACGAAGCCACACCTTTTCTATGCTGATTGGTTGAATCCACTGTTTGTATCGACTTACTTGTTTCAAATAAACAGAAAATTATTTGACAAGATGTCAAAAATAAATAGCTTGGTCCGATATGTGGCTGCGACTGGAGAAATTGGGACCAGTGTAGGTTTTGATCAAATAGCACACTCCTGTAGTCTGAAAACGGTATAAATTGTTTGTTAGTGTGTTTCAGTGATGCAATGGCGAAAAGTGCAGATCCTGATCAGACTGTGCGGTCAGATCCGGATCTACACTGGTCCTGATCTGCATCTACACTGGTCGCAAAAGCCCTATAAGCCACGTGTTGTGTTTGGCGTATAACAGACCTTCTCGGTCACAGTGCCAATTAATCGCTCTGATAAGTACGGCGGATGTTGACACCAGCTTAAAACAATTGTCCGGGGTGATGTCCGTCACTGGCCCTCCAGTGCACACCACCCCCGTGGCAATTACAGCGACTAATTTCCCCGCGGCTGGCCCCTCATAATGACCCAAAATAATTACCTTATGGCATTTTGACCAGCATAGCACCAGGTTCATCTACACATCTGATATATAGCTATGATAAGTGTCTACTATGTTACCAGCTTGGTCACTTGGACCATACATACAATCATTATGCTCAGTTTAAAATGACATATAAGATTCATAGCCTATCAAAGTGCGATATAAACCTTTGAATTGACAAGTCTTTGTTGGGAACAATTTCGGTAACTAATTATGTACCGGTGTAGTTAGTGAAGACTCTTTGATCAGTGTAGTCCTTGTATGCCATTTCATTCCGATAAACATACATGTTATAAATCCTTCATTATTACTAGTATATACATTATGTGATGTGGGGGTCGGAGTGTGTGTGTGTGCGGGGGGCGGGGGGGGGGGTGGCATTTGAATAAAAGCACACGTCTGACAAAGAAAACAAGGTCAAATAAATGCAACTCATTGACGGTTGTAATTGATGTTGACCTTCGTGCAACAACTATCATCTTGCCATTAAATTCACGTACGTGGATAAATACTTGATCACACTTGTATTTATCATTATAACTTTAAACATTATCATACATTATTTATCATGGAGATATTATCTGAATATAAATACAGGTAAATATATAAAACATCCAATCTTCCATGGGCTTGGTCTAGATCCTTGTATTGAAGAATCGTGTGAATCTGAAATGAGAAATTACGTTACATGTAAGTCATGTATGTCATGTATGTTATGTATGTTGTGATGTTAGTTCTACCAATTGAGCAATGTGCATTCACCGTGTATACAATTATATACATTGAGAATAAAGTAGGATTTTTACATGATCAGATCTGGTGTTCGTTTCTTGTATACCTTTTCCCAATCATTATGATAATACTTACTTGATGAAATTGCCCCAATACTGCAACAATGTATTAGCACAACATCAACAAAGTATGTCGTTAGGAATATAGCGTATGTGTATATAATGACACAGATAATATAAAAGACAGATGAAATAGTAAAAGTCATCCGTACTGTATAGCTGAGATCATCTAAGCTATCCTTGACTAGGCTACTTTCCATATTTCATTCTTCAAATCTGGGACTGATGTGAAAATAGTGAGAATATTTTCACTATAATATTACTGCGAGTTTGCATAAAGTCGGAACAGTTTGGAACTGGCCGTTGGCTTACTTCCGCGAAAACCCATTACAGTGTCATATATCGTCAAATGACGACGAAAGATTAGGAAGTCATGGCGATAAAACGATATGATTACAAGGTAAATAATCTAGCTCGGTAATATAATATTTAAAAAGAATAATATTGGAATATTAAACGAAAATGCAAAGAAATACCCACCATTCTGAAAAATTTCGGGGGGGGGGGGAGGGATTTTCCGTGGCTTATTCTACGGATAATTCGGCGAGGCCAATGTTAGTTTCGTCCACTAACGGCTCGTACAGGTACGGACGGACGTCGGTCTGATCGTCATCGCTGCTTGAACCGTCATAAGAATAAGAAGTGTTGTCAAAATCGCTTTCAAAGTCGCTCATATTTTCGTTGTCGACAGTGT
>CM055274.1:71879535-71967886 GCA_029237695.1 Conchocele bisecta | reverse complement strand
AGTCTAAAACCTGCTAGTCAGAGCCGTTACTAGCGAGCTGTAGTCAGTTCTGGTATCTGGGTCAAGTTCACTCAGTACAGCTAGTGCATCACCTCGTAAACTGCATGCTAATTTGACTGCTTTCATTTCATTGTGTGCCGCGACACCGAACTGCACGAGATAATCATGTCAGTTTCCATTTCCGTCGAAATTGATAATTTCCACGAATTGACATGGGTTTGGTGTATCATCGAATAATTACATCTTCCCGCGGTTGCGGGACGCGGGAGCCACTATCATGTCTTTGTATATGGGCTGGATAATAACTTCTCGGGGATAGGGACCTATCACTTCGCACGTGTACGGGCTGGCGATTATCTCAGGGTAACGGAAATGATTCGCTGTAACTAATTTTACGTCTGCTGTCGAGTTCCGGGTCATGTCGTACATTTGAGTCAAGCCTCTCTAAAATCAAGTTCATCTGATATTGTAATTGTTTTACCTCAGTTCTTAGAGACTTAATCTCCGCACGCAGTTCATTTATTTTCGAATGACTTTTCGCACCACTCCGTATTATTCAAGCGCCTATGGGTTATATATCCACTGTCACTGGTTACAATCTTCATCACATGTAGTTACAGGTACAGTGACATGGTTAATGGGAGAGACGGTCGGGGCAATTGTGGATGGGGGAATGGGCCAGGTGTCGTAAACTCCTCAATTACGAAAAGAAAATCGATCTCGCTCGCACTCCGCATTTCGCCGCAGTACACATTACCAAGTCTGATTTTGTGTATTGCCTATTGGAAATTCCGAAGTGGCCATGTGGACATACACGGCAATCGTAATTCTTGAAGTAATATTATAAGGGTACGTTTTGGTTTACTAGTTATTTTCTATCTGCTACCTCTGCCACCAAATTTGTAACGACCCTTCGTTGCGTCTGTCTTCAAGAATACGGTATAAAACATAATTTCTCATGTTCACGCAGAGGGTTGGTAGCGGGCCCTTGTGAATCAGGATATGGAAGCGGGAATAACTATAGCTACTTGGCAATGAAAGAACGACAGTGGCGTATTCAGTATAGTTTGATAGCACGTAAAACACAATATTATGCAATACGCACAACTATATGAGGATGACAATTCATGGTAACAATATGGCGTGATATACGGGACTATATAAATTAACAGCTATTATTCGTAGTACAGGTATGCGAGTCGAGACATTCTAACATATGCGACTGTGGGAGCAACTGGACACAAGCAACTATTTTATAAAGCGTACAAGCTCGAACCTAGACGGGATCGCGGGGCTATTATACATAATGCTACTGAGTGGGGGAATCGCACAGCGGGAATCACGAAGCAGGGGTAGACAATAATGCTAGGTGGGGGAGTCACAAGGTGGGAATCACGAAATTGGGGTAGGGAATAATGCTGGGTGGGGAGTCACACAGCGGGAATCGCGAAGCAGGGGTCGGCAATAATGCTGGGTGGGGGAGTCACACCGCGGGAATCACGAAGCAGGGGTAGGGAATAATGCTGGGCGGGGGAGTCGAACAGCGGGAATCACTAAGCTGGGGTAGGGAATAATGCTGGGTGGGGAGTCGCACAGCGGGAATCACAAAGCAGGGGTAGGGAATAATGCTGGGTTTGGAATCGCACAGCGGGAATCACGAAGCAGGGGTAGGGAATAATGCTGGGTGGGTGAGTCACACAGCGGGGATCACGAAGCAGGGGTATGGAATAATGCTGGGTGGGCGTCACTCAACGGGAATCACGAAGCTGGGATGGGGACTAATTATGCTGGGTGGGGGAGTCACACAGTGAGAATCACGAAGTTAGGGTTGGGAGTTACACAGTAGGAGGGGTAGGGGTGGGGACACGAACCAGGTGTTAGGAAGGGGGCACGAATATGTGGTGGGGAGTCACACAGCTGGGGGTCAGGAAGATGAGGTGAGGAATCACAGAACAGGTTGGCACGGACCAGGGTGGGGAGTCACACAACCGGAGTCACGAAGCTGGGGTGGGGTCATGACACTAGCTGAGTGTGTGTGTGGGGGGGGGGGGGGACACACAAAAGCTAGGATTCATGACAATGGGGTGGGGATCACCTAACAGGGACGGAAGGGAGGCACGAGGCTAGGGTGGGGGGTGGGGGGAGTCACACAGCAGGTGGCCACGCAGCAGGGATGGAGATCGCACAGCAGGGGTGCACGAAGCAGGTGTCGAGAATCATACAGAATCGGTGGGAGCGGGCACGTAGCTGGGGGTGAAGAGTCATACAGCCGTGGGTCCCGAAGCTGGGGTGGAGATCATGGCACTAGCTGAGAAGGGGACACACAACAGCTAGGACTCATTATGATGGGGTGGGAATCACACAACAGGGGAGGGAGGGGGGCACCACGCTATGGTGGGGAATCACACTGCAGGGGGTCACGAAGCTTGGGTTTGAAATCGCATCGCAATGGGGAAAAAGTGGGTGGGGTTATGGGATATTGGCATTGTCGGGTTTACAACCGATGTTAATATTCAATAATCACAGAAGCACATTCAAATCATCACATCTAACGACTAACGGACAATTGGCAACAGCTTCGGTTAGTAATGGTTAAGGGGGTGGGGGGGGGGGTGATAGTTGGGCCTGGGGAGTTTTTAGTCGCGAGGTGCGTCTCTCGGGACACAGTCGCCAACTGACAGATTTCACTCCTATTTATAGGTTTTGCCAGGATGCGCTGGACAAGTTCCGTATATTTCCGTTTGGTTTTGGAAAAGTTCCGATACTCTCCGTAAGGTGTTGAACAAGTACTGCCACTTTCCGTAAGGTTTTGACAAATTCCGTGACATTTACGGAACATGTCAAACCTCCCGCACAGTGATTAGCTAGATTGTGTGGTCGGACAGTTCCGATCAGACAGGCGCCAAAAACAAGCACAGCCCGTAATCAAAGTACTGAAAGTACTGAAATATGTTATCTCCACAAAAAGTGATCACTTGCGTAACTAACGACTGAAAGTTGCATATTTTCTCAATCATCATCCAGAGGCAAATGTACCGCGATGGTGCAAACCCATTCCAATACATTCGTTTTCTCTAGAATAAATTACTGTTTGAAACTCCCACTGCTACCTAACTGTGAGAACTAAAGATAATAGCCGCTGTATTCACACGCACGCACGCAGTCATAAACAGTGAAACTATAGAGAATAGTATATGTGGAGTTGTATATACAACGCTATATGATAAGTTGGCACAGGGCACTATTGTATTGGCCTTACTCGCTGTTTAGGTGTAGCATGATCAATGGCTGCCCCATAGAAATTTGCGTGGCATAATATCTCAAGGGAGATAACATATACAAACAGCGGCTGCATTCAACACACACAGGAAATGCCAACAAACTATTGTGAATTATAACGAACTGAAAATCATAAACTATTGACAATTGTGAACATCAAGGCATGCATCAGAGATCGTGGTAAGTTGTGTGCACAAAATGACAGACGAGTTTTCTTGTCCAAAATGTGTGATAAATTCGACGCGAGGAATACACAATACACGAGCGTGTATAAGGATGCTTCGCTTGCTGAGTCGCTTCAATATGACCCATATTACAGAACGTATATGATATAACAACGCACGATATGTCTTGTGCTTTGGTTGCGTGATCAGTAGCACGCGCATGTTGCTATACCTGAATATCAGTCGTTGGGCGAGAAAAGTCCGAGAGTGTTATTCGAAATGTGATATCTGAGACTGATATCCTTGTGGATATCATATATGTCCACACTCATGTGACCCGAAATTGGACAATCTCATTGGTTGCAATTATCAGTCATATAATAATGTCATTTAGCGCCTTTCTATCAGTAACAGTGGACATCATTGACAAGTACATGTAGTAGGAGTTAGCACGACATGTACTTTGGTTCTCAGACACAATGTGAAGCGGGAGGCGAATTATTTTAATATATTTTATGTTTCTTATGCTCCCCGAAATATATTTTTCGGGGAACATATAGTTACCGCTTTGTCCGGCGTCCACCGTCCGAGTTTTACTTTAAAGTTTTTCAAATTGCTATATCTCTGTGACTGCTTGGGATTTCAACTTCAAACGTCATATACACATTGATCACCATCTATATTTTCATTGTATACCCTACCCATGCTTGTTAAAGTTTTACATTAAAGTTTTTAAATTGCTATATCTCTGTAACTGCTTGGGATATCAACTTGAAACTTCATATAAACATTGATCAGCATCCATATGTGTATTGTGTACCAGACCAATGCTGTAAACTCTTTGCTAAAGTTTTACATTCAAATTTTTCAAATTGCTATATATATGTGACCGCTTGCGATATCAACTTGAAACTTCATATTGATCACCATCCATATTTTCATTGTATACGCTACCCATGCTGCCTAGGAGCCCAAGGTCAAGATCAAATGACTTAGAATTGTGTTTGTTAAAGTTTACGTTAAAGATTTTTCAAATTGCTATATCTATGTGGCAGCTTGCAATATCAACTTGAAACTGCATATACGTATTGATCAACATTCATATTTTCATTGTATACCCTACCCATGCTGCCCATGAGCCCAATGTCAAGATCAAATGACTTATAATTTTGTTTGTTAAAGCTTACATTACAATTTTTCAAATTGCTATATCTCTGTGACTCCTTGGGATATTAACTTGAAACTTCAAATACACATTGATCATCATCCATATTTCCAGTGTATACCCTACCCGTGCTACCTATGAGCCCAATGTCAAGGTAAAATGACTTCAAATTCAATTCAATTCAAGCTAGTATCCAAATATTTATTTTGACTAATAAACAAAACATTGCGTTAAACCTTACTAGAATTGTTTTCTGTTACCAATTGAGATTATGATGTGAAACTTCATATACATAAGTATCACCATTTATTGTTATTAATAAGCATACTACACCAATATCCAGGGTCAAGGACTTTGAATTTCAATCCATGCGTCATCGGGAGCATTTGTCGGATTTACCGACCATCTAGTTTGTTTGAGATGTTCGTCTCTGAGGATTATTTTTAAAGTTGCCAGATGCATAATATATCTGGCAACCTGAGACGACCGTCTCAAACAAACAAATATGTTCCATAAAGTTACTATAACCTCTTCACGTGAAAAAGCACAATATTTTAGTCAGACATGAGATTTAACATATGTTGCATGGTAGTGTTTTTTATTGATCATGTGGCGAATTTACAGTACACTTTTATGTCTTCATAACGATAAAATGTTCGACGCACAGGGATTATTCAGACACGGCGATATCTGCGAACCAAAGTAATTTGTTATGGCTTATTGTACTAGCTACAAATTGCATAACCCCGATTTCTAGTCACAGTCACATATCAGTAGCCACAATTGGCATTTAGCCGCTATTTCCAGTCACAGTCGTATTACATATCGGGACCTAGACGGCGACAAATGGCCTAAGAGATACAATTACACAATTACAGAAGCTAGATGGACCATAAATATCGTATGACCAATTTCATATCCACAGTTACATATCAGGAGTTATACTATACTAGCCACAAATGACAAAAGCCCGAAGTTCAGAAATATTTAGAAAATAGATCAGGAGATAAACGATCCATGCAAACCTCTATGCACAGTTGCACGTAAGGTGCTAGACAGGTCACGCATGTGATTTGATTTCCTAGACAGATCACCACACCGGAACCCTCGGACCATTCCGTAACTCGATGCTATTTTATATTCGACGCCATATTAAATTGTGTACTTCGCGGGACGTTTCTGCCGGAACGGATCATGGAATGGAATGATGACTCTGCGGCCAGAATGGACAGAGCACATGACACAGGACCGGCGACAGCGCTGGTTCCAATGACGATCCTGCGTATCAGCAGCACAACACAGTCCGGATATCTTGAAGTATCGTGAAACTATATCGCGCCACAGAATATCAAAACTCCAACACATGTTTATTTAATGGAAACAACAACAGGCCGGCATGTAGAAACGATAGAACACGGAGCCGTTGACCTCGAAAACACACTATCACCAGACTTACGCTGAAGCAGGTACACGGATAGACACTGTCTAACACCAGACTCACGCTGAAGCAGGTACACGTATAGACACTGTCTATCACCAGACTCACGCTGAAGCAGGTACACGGATAGACACTGTCTATCACCAGACTCACACTGAAACAGGTACACGGATAGACACTGTCTATCACCAGACTCACGCTGAAGCAGGTACACGGATATACACTGTCTATCACCAGACTCACGCTGAAGCAGGTACATGGATAGACACTGTCTATCCGTGTACCTGCTTCAGCGTGAGTCTGTCACACCGCATCCATTGGATTCTCGTCGATGTCATAGGTGTAGAAATGTATGGTAGATGCACACGATCAGTTGGACCATTACTCTGGTAATGACCACGGGGAGAGGATGGTTCTACCCAGGATCACCATTGGAAAGATAAACAACCCGCCATTTTCAAGGCGACAACTTAGGCGCATATGTTTTGATCCATTCCGGCTCACGAATAGTGATAAGTATAAGTGATACACTGTGCGATTTTCTGTGTATGAGGCTATTTATAATGGTGGTTTATGTTGTTAAAAACACAGGCCCAAACCTGTCCTGAAAACTGACATATTTTACAGTTTGTTGTAATATAATTGATAGTAGTCGGTTATCCTGGCTTTTCTACATGTGATTAGCTACATTATATCATATACTTCACATTTTGCGTTCTTTGTTAAACGGCAGAAAAGGTGAAACTGGCTGATGGCTGGAACACACAAAGATGGCCAATTTGGCCACTCCATGTGCCGTATAGGATAGAGTAACGAGGCAGTGTTCATATATATGTAAAATATATAGTCCCATCACATTTACGAAGCAATTATCTTTGAATCAAACAATCAGGTATAGAATGGGTCCTTAACTGTATATAAGCAATGTTTATTACATCGATTCCTTTTTTGACAAATAGTGGCGACGATATTGGTATTGACATAAGCAGGCGAAACCACTTCAGATCGGTCTGTAAAACAAAACGTCTGTTAAATGACAATAGTCAGCGTAAAACACGTCTAAATACAAGAAATAATCCCTAGTAAGGTTGGACGATAATCTAACGTGCCGGTAACACTAACTCGCCGAGATCAGAACCAAATAAGTATGTCCTCACATGCATTACTAAGACACTAATCTCACGGTATTGTTCCCACCTGTTCACCAAATTATGCACCAGAACCACCTCAATTCATAACATTGGATTACATTGGCCAGGCAAACATTGACTAACCACGCACAGTAAATGATCCTTTTAACTGTAGACGAAAGTGTCTCCTCCATACTCCAGGTCAGAAAGAAATCCGGCTCCAGATGGAATTAGTTAGATCAGACATTTCAACTCCATTTACGATTCTGACGATTCCATGCGGCCCGCATAAAAACCTTAACTAAAGTTGACTAAAAACCTTAACCAAGGGAAATTAACTAAGTAATTCAATGTTAAATGTAGGTCAATGTCAGATATAGGTCAGTGGTTATTGATGTACATCAATAGGAGATGAAGTTTTCCAAGTATGGTTGCTGTAGGCCCAGGAGTATTCCATATACAGGCTTGACTAAAAAACCTTAACCAAGGGGAAATAACTAAGTAATCCAAGGGTAAAAGTAGGTCAATGTCAAATATAGGTCAGGGATTATTGATGTACATCACTAGGAGATGAAGTTGTCCAAGTATGGTTGCTGTAGGCCCAGGAGTATTCCATATACAAGCTTGGCTATAAACCTTAAGCAAGTTTGAGTAAAAACCTTAACCATGGGGAAATAACTAAGTAATTCAAGGTTAAATGTAGGTGAAGGTAAACTATAGGTCAGGGGTTATTGATGTACATCCCTATGAGAAACGGTTATCCAAGTATGGTGTCTGTATGCACAATAGTATTCCATCTACAAGCTTGACTAAAAACCTTAACCAAGGTTGACTAAAAACATATAATAAATGGGAATTAACTAAGTAATTCAAGAGGAAATGTAGGTGAAGATCAAATATAGATAAGGGGTTATTGATGTACATCCCTATGAGAAACGGTTGTCCTAGTATGGTGTCTGTATGCACAATAGTATTCCATCTACAAGCTTCACTAAAAACCTTAACCAAGGTTGACTACAAACCTTAACCAAGTGGAAGTAACAAGTAATGCAAGGTTAAATGTAGGTCAAGGTCAGGGGTTGTTTAGACTAATGTGTGGACCATTTGTTAAATTATGCAAAGAATAAAATAGTTTGTGTAGATCTAAATTACATTCCTAGGATTTTCGCTTTAGCAATAGTACTTTGGGTTAAAATTTAAAGGATAGAAGTTTCAGAAATTGCTTAGACGACTTTTAAATGCGTTTACTGATCGACACCGATCGCCGTCGTGAGATTTTCCATTTGATGCATGCTGTTTATGCCCTAGGTTATATGGACTTGAGCAAAACCTACACTCACATCACAGGCCGGCAATGTCATTATATTAATTTTTTTTTTTCTTTTTTGAAAAAAATTATTTTCCCCGTAATATGTTTGTGGTGGGTCGGGGCCATCCCCCACAAACCGTACATAATATACATGTAATAGTCAGATACAAATACAATATATACAATTACAGATATTCACCCTCTTTTGCTCTTTGCAGTACTGGGTAGAAATCACTGTTCTATTAAGACTTCATTGTTGAGTGGTACATTAGAATCGTCATTAATGAGAGAACTGAATTTTCAATAAAAAACTTGCACGTGTTATTAAAAAAGACAGTAATACTTATAATAAACCCGCTGATGACAATGTCACTCTCCAGCGCTGCAAGAGCCAACATTTGATTTAGCATATGTAATACATGTAATTGATTATATGTTATCATTCATATTACCCATCATCCAACTGAACCAACCCCACTCTGAAAAAGTGAAGTTCAATCCTACTGTGCATCTACATGTTTAAATCATGTATTAACCCTTTCAATACTACAGCCGTTTATATAGGTGTTTTTAAACAGTGTAGATCCAGACGAGCCGGCTCATCAGGATCTGCACTCTGCAAGTAATTTTCATATTTGTTAAAAAAAAATTTATAAATCGGTTATTTGAAAAGTATTTTGTTTTGAATGGAATTGACCGAAAATTAACATATTATGTACAATCCCTTCCATTTATTTAGGGCTGAAAGGGTTAAATGTTAAAAGTTGTTGGTAACATTATGTATTGACAAGCCAATGTACAATCTGTTCCGATCCCCACACTGGTTATAAAACAAAACGCGGCTGGTTCCGTCAGATCATGGTCTTTGCTTGAACCTGTATTACTCTGTGTATATTATATTCTTCTACTAGATTCATATTTATAATGTCTTTATTTCCCAAACCTCTAATATGAGGTGGAATGGGGTGTGGGGAGGGGGTGGGGAAGGGGTTAAAACAAAGAAAGGGAAAAAAACGCACAAAAGCAGAGATTTATTATAGCACCCGCAACTAGCTCAGCTGAAGATGAAATCTTATTTTTGGTATTTTTGTTACATAAATTAAACTTTTGAAATGATAAAGTCTTCCAATTTTTTTGTAAAGTTTTCAAGTTTGTTGGCCATTATTGCTTCCTTCCTGGATGTTTCATACAATAGTTGAATTCGATGCTTCAGTACGCTGAGACTTGGTACTACTTTTGAACACCGGCAATAATAGAGATAGTATTTAGTTTCTAATAGTTTGTTTGTTTGTTTGTTTATTAGTGTTTAACGGCCTCTCAACAGCTAAGGTCATGTAAGGCCGGGCAAACGGGTTCGATCCCATTTTAACCTGCTGCATTGGGAGGGGGGGAATCCCAAAATCAGAACAGAATATTTACATCGAGAACAAATATATTCAGCCCTGAAATTAGAATAACCTGACCTGGTGCCAGGTCCATACCACACCAAGTCACTTGGACCCTTCCCCTAAAATAGGATTACGAATATCGTATTACTCACAGTAGGGGTATAACCAGATTCAACTGTCACATACAAAATGCCAAAGACGTATGTGAGGGCCAAACCAGGTTTCCAGTCGGGATTCCGGTAAGGATGAACCCCGATCGTTAAATTACCCATCGCGTGATCCCACCTGCCACCCACTAGTTTCTAATAATATTAATTGTTTGAAGATACTTATTGTTTTTTCGTAAATCCCAAAGATGAATGATTGTTCGTTATTTGTAATACATGTAGTTATATTTTTGGTCGCTAACTATTCTTGACGTTCCCTAAATATGATTTTTGTAACCTTACAATCCCAAAACAAATGTGTTATTGTTTCCGAAAACTTCTTACAGAATGTACATAATGGACTACTGACAATTTTAATCTTATTTAGGAAATCATTTGTGGCCAGACTATTGTGATTTATTCGGTACTGGAACCATTTTCGAGTTGTGTCTTTTGTTATGATATGCGGCCATAAATATATTTTCTTCCATGTTTCATTGTTAAAATTATAGGTGGAGTTCCATTTAATTTTACCAGCTGGAGTTTCAGAATTGGAGTTTAATGCGAGGTACATGTCTTTTGTCCCGGTTTTGTTGTTTAGGTATATTTTTAGTTTGTATGGAGTAAATGACATTTGTAACATTTTTTCGATATTGATAAGTTTCAAACTTTTACCCCAATCTTTTATTGCTTTGACAAGGCCATACTATTAAAGAAAGTTTATATATATGTTGAAATTGTTTTTAAGTTAATTTTGAGAGGCAAAAGTTCCATCAATTTTGATAATGTCATTTATAAAACATATTCCCTTATCAAACCATGCCTTATTGAAGAAGGTTGTCCCACATTTTATGTCCTTATTAAAAAATAATGGGCTAGAAAGAAATGCATCCATGTTTATCGGAATAAGCTTATTTTGTAATTTTAGATGAGCTCTTAAAACATCCCTTTTAACAAATATTATCTGTATCAATTTCTGTATTTAAAATGTTTATAATTTGTATTTGTTGCACACTATTCTTCTTACCCATGTTGTTTTTAAAGACGATATATAGTCCACAATAGTTGGCATTTTTAGTCCGCCATCCTCATATTTTTTGCATTTGATAGTGCCTTTTACTCGTGATTTACCTTGCCATAAAAATCATACGTAATGCTGCTGATATCTTTAGCACATGTTTGACTGGGGTTAGGTAGGGATATAAACAGGTGATTTAAAGATGGGAGAAGAAGAGACTTTATGACTGTGATTCGGCCTACCTTTTGTTCCAGCTGTTGATTTTTTCTAAATCTGTGTCAAAAGTAATTCCAAGCAATTTAAATCTGCTATTTCCCCACTTTAGTTTCATTTTGTTTTAATTGAGTCTTGGCTAAAAAAATTTGCCCCAGTCCAAATAACTTGTGTTTTATCAAAATTAACTTTAAATCCTGACATATGGGCATACATTTCCAGTTCATTAAGTGTTTCATTTAGTGATTGACTTGATCCATCCAAGAAGGCACTAGTGTCATCTGCAAACTGTGTTAGTTTATATTCTGTTCCATTTATTTTAATTCCTTTAATTTTATGATTTTCGTGTTTTCTGATTGCAAGTATTTCTGCGCATAAGATAAATATGTATGGTGAGAGTGGGTCCCCCTGACGACAGCCTCGATGTACTGAAAAAAAGGTGAGAGGTTACAATGTTGATTAACTGATAGTTGAGCAGTTTTGTAGAATAATGTAATCCATTGCCTAATATTTGGTCCGAATTTAAAGTAGCGAAGTACTTTATGAATATAGTTCCACGATATAGAGTCAAATGCTTTCTCAAAGTATATAAGAAGAAGAAGTCTATTGTTTGTTTCAATATATTGCAAAATGTCGTATACCTGCCTAGTGTTTTCCCCCATGTATCTTCCTGAAATAAATTCTGTTTGGTCCCCATTTATAAATTTGTCTAATACTGTTTTTATTCTATTTGCGATAGATGCTGATGCCATTTTGTAAATTGTGTTTAATAATGAAATAGGTCTATAATTTTTTAGAAAATGTCGAGATTTATTTTCTTTTGAGATTAGTGCTATTATACCCTGCCGTTGAGTTATAGATAGTTCACCCTTCTGATAGCTATAACTTATTGCCCTACAAATGAAATCACCCAGTTTATGCCAAAACATTTGATAAAATTCGAATGCAAATCCGCTTGTACCCGGGCTACGGTTGTTCGTCATGTTTTTTAGTGCAAAGGCTAGTTCAGTTTTTGTGATTAATCCCTCTAGTTTTTCTGATTCTGTTTCATTTAATTTTGGTACATGCGCATTTTCCAAAAAAATTATCCAAATCTAAATCTTTATAAGTAGCTGTGTCTTTATTACTATACAGTTTGGTGTAATATAGTTCTGTTTCTTTTATTATCTCTGACTGATTTGCAATTATTTTGCCATTTTCTGTTTTAAGTGTTGGTATTGTTTTACTTATAAAGTTATGAGATTCGAGTGCACAGAAATATTTTACGAATTTCCTGGAGTTATAATTTTAAAATTTCAATTTTATTCATGTCGTCTTTCTTTAATTGTTTTTCCATGTCTAATATGTGTTCTGTTAATATCTTTCCTTTTTGATTGGTTTCTTTTTTTATAAATGAAGAATAAGAAATATATTTTCCACGTAGTTACATCATAAGTGTTTCTAGAAAAAGTTGATCGTTAATTGTGATTTGCAATTCGTTGTTTGGTATTCCATGTAAGTTTTCTCGGTTATATATTGGAATAGCATATTGATTTTTTATTTATTCTATTTTTTCATTAATCATGTTTATGTAATTTATGTCTTTCAGCATTGAATTGTTATGTTTCCATAGTGGTTTTCCCTTTATAAAATTGTTGAAACATAAACTTAACAATACAGGTGAATGATCAGATCTGTAGCTATTTTCAATGATGCAGTTTTTAATTGAAGGTAACGTATTTTCAGAGATGAGGAAGACATCTAGTCTTGCTTGCTGAAAAGGCTGTCGTCGTCTCCATGTGAACCTTTTCATTAGGGGATGATTTTCTCTAAAAGGGTCGATTAAATATTTTTCTTGAATAATTTCTAATAATTTTTCTCTGGATTTTTTATTATTTATATTTGTATAGTTATGATAGTCTAAATCTGGGTCCAAAACAAGGTTAAAATCTCCACATAAAATATATTTATCGTTATTCATTTTTGGTTTGGTCCATACAGGCATACAAGTGTAAATTTATTATTTTCAATAGTGATGTCTAGTAGAATGAAGTTACCATTCGGATCGCATTTTGACTGGTGTACTTTATAGTCTAAATTACCATTGAATAATATTGCTACTCCCCTTGCATTATATCGAAATGAACTGAAATAACAATCATTACCCCACCTAGTCCGTACCAATTTTTCGTCTTCCCCTGGAGTGAAATGGGTATCTTGCAAACAGTATATGTGATATTTGTGATCTTTTAAGTATTGAAAAAGATCAGTGCGTTTGGGAAGTTGACCTATTCATTGACAATTTAATGAAAATAATTTTATTTCACTCATTGCCTATTAGGGTGGTTTTTTTCTTACCATATTTAACTCCAACACAGTCTGCGGGTGCGTAAACTTAATTGGGGGAATGCAAAAAGGTGTGAACAAAAAAAAGCTTTGCAAGACAGTAGTATTCATGTAAAGTACAATCCTTCCTTCATATGTAAAACAAATCTTCCAGGGTAAGAATGTTGCCACCATAAATAAAATGACATGGGCCTGGCCTGCGACTGGTATGAAATGTATCTGTTCTAGTATTATTTGTTAGCTATATATAATAGGTCTATCTGAAATTTAACTGTTGCTAATATTGTTTGTTAGCTGAATATACATGGGTTTGACTGCCAAAGGTGGCGCTATGATACCTAGTACCAATGTGGCTCCAGATCGGCCTGCATATATGTGCTGTCTGATCTAGGTCCACATTGCTCACTATTCAGTCAATGGTTATCATCATATTCAAATCCCAAACTGGTAAGTCTTACATGATATTTACAAATTAAAATGGCTGCTCTTCATCAATGTTGGGTTCATAATGATGTCACGGCAGACAGTGTATCCCAGACGAGACTACACAGTTGTACAGTCTGATCCGGGTCTACACTGGTTGCCATGGCCAACTGGTAGGTCTTACATGGTATTTACAAATTGTAACGGTAGGCTGTTTGTCAATGTTAAGAAGTTCATAATGATGTCACGGCAGACAGTGTATCCCAGATGAGACTACACGGATGCAGTCTGATATGGGTCTACACTGGTTGCCATGGCCAACTGGTAAGTATTACATGGTATTTACAAATTGTAACGGAGGCTGTTTGTCAATGTTAAGTTCATAATGATGTCACGGCAGACAGTGTATCCCAGATGAGACTACACGGATGCAGTCTGATATGGGTCTACACTGGTTGCCATGGCCAACTGGTAAGTATTACATGGTATTTACAAATTGTAACGGAGGATGTTTGTCAATGTTAAGTTCATAATGGTGTCACGGCAAACAGTGTATCCCAGATGAGACTACACGGCTGTATAGTCTGTTCCGGGTCTACATTGGTTACCATGGCCAACTGGTAAGTATTACATGGTATTTACAAATTGTAACGGAGGCTGTTTGTCAATGTTAAGTTCATAATGGTGTCACGGCAGACAGTGTATCCCAGACGAGACTACACGGTCGTACAGTCTGATCTGGGTCTACACCGGTTGTCATGGCCATCTGGTAAGTATAACTTGGTATTTATCCAACTGGTAAGTATAACATGGTATTTACAAATTGCAACGGAGGCTGTTTGTCAATGTTAAGTTCATAATGATGTCACGGCAGAAAGTATATCCCAGATGAGACTACACAGCGGTACAGTATGATCTGGGTCTACACTGGTTGCCATGGCCAATTGGTAAGTATTACATGATATATACAAATTGTAACGGGGGCTGTTTGTCAATGTTAAGTTCGTAATGATGTCACGACAAGACAGACAGTACGCGGCGCCATGCAGGACAGGTTAATTATATGTACAAAACCAATTTTGTCCAGACAAAATTGAGCTTTGTAACACTAAAAATCACAAAATCCAATTATGTAAAATTTTGATATACAAAATTCATTTTTGTTATAAAGGATTCAATTTTGTAAGACAGAATTGAGTTTTGTGAACAAAATTCAGTTTTGTGGGACAGAATTCAGTTTTGTCCACAAAAGTCAGTTTTGTCCACAAAAATTAGTTTGCGTAACTGATAGTCTATGTCATCTCTACGTTGATTGGTTGAGATCGGTCTCAGTCCATTTTACTAGATGGTGGAGTACACTTGCAGGTTTAAATATTTCAATGCGAAAATATAACCCAATATATCAATATTATACTTCTTTATGGATTGTTATTTTGGTTATATTATGATTTCTGGGACAACTGCAACGCAAAACCGCCGCAATCTCCAGCCGAAACGTGCACACACATCAACTATTCCGCCGCACCACCACACGAGACCATTTTATCGTGGGACCTTGCTAGCACCCCGTGTATACGTTTAAACAGTAAGAATGCCTTGCAACACTAAGCTACAAAGCAGTAACAAGTGTGTTTCATCCAGCGTTCTCTGAAACTTACTTCTTCAGACGCCATTTTGGATCGCTGATCGGCGACCGTGACCCATTTCTCCAGTCCAGTTTCTGACCAATGGTTGTCCTTCTTACATGCGTGTGCAGAATTAAATTTTGTGACACAGAATTGAATTTTCTGACACAGAATTGAATTTTCTGACACAGAATTGAATTTTCTGACACAGAATTGAATTTTGTGAATTTTGTTACACAGAATTGAATTTTGTGACACAGAATTGAATTTTGTGACACAGAATTGAGTTTTGTGGCACAAAAGTGAATTTTGTGACACAGAATTGAGTTTTGTGCACAAAGTGAATTTTGTGACACAGAATTGAATTTTGTGGCACAAAAGTGAATTTTGTTACACAGAATTGAGTTTTGTGTCACAAAAATGAATTTTGTTGACAACATTGAGCCATGTCCCACTTGGCGCCCCGTAGACAGTGTATCCCAGATGAGACCACACGGTTGTACAATGTGGTACCTTGTTTCAACTGTTCGAGTCGTACTGTTGATATGTTACACAATGATATTGTTCTACTGTCGCGCGGGGTTGATTATAGAGTTAATATCGTCGTATACGTCAAACCTGTGACGGCGTCCCCATTTGGTTTTCCCATACACGGCTCCGTTGAAATACTAAGCTGTGTCCATGTCTTTGTGTTGGGAGATCCGCCGGATTAACCCAGTATTGAGTTGTGTCACGTCATCGACTAGTCTATTTGACGTTTTGAAGTCTGCTCGTCTCTTCATAATATTGGAGTTATCCTCGTTTCTCATGAATTTGCGTCCAGGCATATAAGCCGTAAGCACAGGCATATTAGTGAGGTTGCATATCAATTTGTTTTGTTAAAGGTACATGCCCACGCAGCAGGTTACACTGTACTACTACTTTTCATTTTCTGGCATGCCTTATATGAGCCATTTGTCTACCCACTAACAAGTTATTTTTAATTACGGCGCGTGTTAATTGGTTTAAATCGCATTTTATATGCCGCGACCAGAAAGGGTATTTACCGACCTCGTGCTATTTTTACTAACACGCGTCACATAACACGGTCAATCATATCACATATTTGACATGTGCAGTGAAGTATCGGAAGTTGAGAAGAAAAATCTCTGTTCGAGTCCAAATCTAAATCTCCACGTAACTCTCCATTTGGTGATCTGGTCGCCAATATTAACGACTCTCTCTCTCTGTACTGCCTGTCCCTCAGACATTTCGCCTTTTTTATTTGACCGACGCCGTTTCATACAATTTCCGTCCTGGACGTTTCGACATGTTGATATTCTTGTTTACATATTGGGAAGCCTACTAGCGCGCGTAGTATACTGCGCATGCGCACCGCAAACCGTGATGTGAAAGTCGTCGTCCCCGCACATTATCAAAATAGACTGTTACCGCCGCGCGTCGCTAACAGTAAATTGATAATTAATAAATGATTATATTTGTATAGCGGACACTCGTAATTGTTAGAACTGGTGGAATAGTGACATAATTATACACTTATGTAATTCCTATAAAGAACATTTTGTGCCTACTGCGTGGGCATGTACCTTTAAACGTACTCAGGGACTTCGAGACATTGCTAAACGTGCAAGATTATTACAATGGCTTTCACAACAGAAATCTGATATTGCATTGCTTCATTTCACGCGTGATCTATTTAGCCAGATCAATAGTAAATTTAAAGATTGGAATACTTTTCACACATTTGGAGAATCTAACAGTAAAGGATGATCAATTTTAATAAGAAAAGATATTCAATTCACCATTATATCAGAGCTGTATGACACTAACGGTAGATACATAATATTAAATATAAAAGCACTTGATAACACGTTTACATTATTAAATATATACTCTCCTAATGAAAAGACAACTAGGAATTATTACTTTAAGTCGCTAACTAGCATTTTAAGTGATAATGCACAGGGTATTAAAATAGTTGGTGGTGATTTTAACGATACTGTAAATAAAACGGATAGAGTTTTTAAAACGTTACCGTCAAGAAAAATTAAAATGCCTGTTGAGAACCTCAGTAAATTTATTACATTTCATAATCTTGCTGACGTTTGGAAAAAGTTCCATAATGACAAATCCCAGTTCACCTGGCGTAGAAAGAACAGTATAGAAAAAAAAGTAGAATAGATTATTGGTTAATTGATGAAAATTTGATACCGCTAATACACTCAACTGACATTAGACCCGCACTCATTCAATGTACCGACCATATGGCAATTTCTTTAAAACTTAAGATTCCAAATAATAGAGGACGAGGCTTCTGGAAATTAAATACGTCACATTTGACAGATAGTGATTACCTTAACAAAATAAGTAGTGCTATTGATTCTATACTATCTTTAGATATAACCAGTTACAGAACAAAATGGGACATATGCAAATACGAAATACGAGAACAGTCAATACAATTTGCAAAATTAAAATCGCGAGATCGAAATAACAGACTCCATGACCTGGAAAAAAAAACTGCAGAAGTTATATTCCATCACACAATCGGACCACACAGATACAATAAAACTACAAATGAATGTACTGGAAAAGGAAATAGAACAAATATATAATTAAAAGACATTTGGAGCTCAAATACGTTCTCGAGTACAATTTTGGAAGAGGGTGAACATAATTCAAAATATGTCCTTAGTCTAGAAAAATCAAGACAGAATAAAAAAGTAATTACCTCCTTGTCAGTTAATAATAAACGAGTCAGCTCAACTGAAGATATATTAAACGAAGAAGCAAAATTCTATGAAACTCTTTACACATCAAGTAATACAGAACTGGATCCCCACTTTTATATCGACTCAGTTGATTTAGAAAACAAACTTGACGAGACATCTGCAAACAGCTGCGAAGGAATAATAACAATCGAAGAATGCAAAATCGCAATTAATGGAATGAAACTGAATAAAAGCCCTGGACTTGATGGCTTGCCTGTTGAATTTTATTTAAAATTTTGGCATAAGATTGGATATGCAATCGCATCATTATTAAATGAAGGATTTCATAAAGGAGAATTGTCTTGTACTCAAAAACAAAGTGTCTTATCATTACTATATAAAAAAGGAAATCCAGAAAATATTGAAAATTGGAGACCAATATCTCTCTTAAATGTTGACTACAAAATAGCTGCAAAGGTTTTATCAAAACGTTTACAAAAAATAATACCAGATATCATCAGTTTAGATCAACAAGGATATATTAAAATAGATACATCGGAAATAATATAAGACACATTCAAGATATAGTTGATTATACAGACATACTAGATTTAGATGCAAACATATTATTTCTAGACTTCAGGAAAGCATTCGATACAGTAGAATGGGATTTTATGTTCAATGTGCTTAATAAATTCGGATTTAAAACAACGTTTATACGATGGGTAAATGTGTTATATAGCAATATATCAGCAAGGATCATAAACAACGGCTGCAAATCACAGAGTTTTAATCTATCCCGCGGAGTCAGACAAGGGTGTCCCCTGTCTGCACTTTTGTTCATAATTGTAGCTGAAATTTTAGCTATAAAAGTTAGAAATAATGGCAACATAAACATGGTATTTCGGTGAAAACGAACACAACGAGTAAACAAATAAAAATCACCCAGTTAGCTGACGATACAACGCTTTTCTTAAAAAATTAAAAAGACGTAGAACATGCCATAAAAACGGTTAATGAATTTGGGAAATTTTCTGGGTTAAAATTAAACAAAGATAAAACAATAGGTCTTTGGGTAGGAAAATCTAAACATAACATGCATAAAACCGTTTTCGATATAGCATTCACAAATACCACTATTAAAGCTCTAGGTGTACACTTCGGTAACAATAAAGAAGAGTGCGAGCTTCTCAATTGGAATGATAAGATAAAACAATGTGAGCAAATGATTACCTCTTGGAGTAAAAAGAAACTAACATTTTACGGTAAAATATTAGTAATAAAATCGTTACTTTTATCTAAACTGACGTACCTGATACAAAGTATTTTTACACCAAAGTCCATTATCAGTAAACTAAACTCACTTGTTTACAAGTTCTTATGGAATGGCAAAAAAGACAAAATTAAACGTTCAATCGTCATAGGGAAAAAACTTGAGGGCGGCTTAGAAATGACTGACATTGATACTTACGCAAATAATATGAAATTAAAGTGGATCAAATCATTGAAAATTATAGACAATGCCAACTGGAAAATTATACCAGCATTCTTCCTTAACCAATATGGTAAAAACTTTCCTATATTTAACATGAATCTAGACACATTGAAATCTCTTCCGAACGTACATAATAGCATACCCGGATTCTACTTATTGAAATATATGAAATATACCTTCGCATGGCATTGTATACTGAAAAACCGAAGCGCTTCCACGATATTCGAAAGCAAATTATTTGGGGTAACAAATATATTAAACATAAAGGTAAGACTCTAGTTTTTAAACATTGGATAGAAGCAGATTTGATTTTCGTAAATGATATACTTTCTAATACAGTACAAATTGATAATACAAATATACTCTTACGATTGAAAAAGAAACACAACTGGATATCATAAATCAGCTTAATTACACAGTCAATTCCAAGAACTTGGAAGACTACTGTAATGACCACTGATTTAATTAGAACAAACATTAAAACAAGCCTATCTATGAGTCACATAAATAACAAGCCCTTTGAAAACATAACAAACAAAGACATGTATAATATATTATTGAAAGAAAAAGTTTAAAAACCATATATTCATAAATTCTGGGAGAATTCCTTTCACCGCAAACTACCATGGAGATCATTTTATTTTGTATTAAACAATATATTAATTGACAACCGCGTCAAACAATTTAAGTACAAAGCTATTCACAGAATACTAGCAACACATGAGAATCTGTTTACATGGAAACTATCAAATAGTCCAAATTGTAAATACTGTAATGGAAAAGAAACATATGATCATTTTTTCATTACATGTAAATATTTAAATGAATTTTGGACAAAAATATCAGATGTTTTCAGCAAAATCGGAATTAGCAAATCTTTCCCGTCACTAGAATTTCTAATCAAAGGATATAAAGTTCAACTTAAAGAATATGAATTTATGAATATCATACTTAGCCAAATAGCATACTGCATTTATAAATCACATTTTATTGATGATAAAATGTTGCAAGGATCGAATATGTTAAAATGATGTATTACGATTTACTGATTGTCTCAAAAGTCATGGAGAATCGTTCACAAAAATATGATACATTCAATAAGTTCTTAAATAATTTGAAAGAGTTACTGTAATTATCAACACATACCCTGCCGCATAATGTATATATATCCTATAATAATAACTACTAACATTACCATTAACTATGCTAGCTATAAGTATAGGACACTAAATAATATCCGCCTAGCCCAAACAAGCCCGATAGAGGTCTGTATTGCTGTTCCTCAGATCGGTAATAACATATACTTGTAAATATATTAACTGTTTTCTGTCTGTCGAAACATAGTATCATATCTGATAGAAGTGACTCTTGAGATAATATACACATATTATTAAACAGTCTGATCTGAATCCACACTGTTCATCATTTTATTATTTTTGTGTAAACATTTATAACCCAATACTATATGTACATACATAACAATACTATTAAATACTATATATACAGTGTAACCCCTCTAAACCGGACACTCGGAAAAGAAGGGATATTTAATTTAAATGTTTTTTTGCTGTTATGTATCTTTGATTACAATGAAGTTTCATGACTGCAAAACACTAGAATGTGCCATAAAGCACTAACATGTCTGATTTAAAGTGGAACATCCCAATGTGTCCGAGTTTGGAGTTTCCACTGAACGTGTACATTTACAACATAAATATCTTTGAATGAGCATAAGAATACACATATAAAATACCGAATTTTACTCCGAACAGACAGCTTATATCTGCAGTCTGTCCACAGTTCAATCGTTTATATCTCTGCAAAAACAATAAATCTCGACATCTATTCAACTAAATGTGAAACAATCAGCGTGGACTCCAATCCAGAACGCACATCCGTGCGATCGAAATCTGAGTCCACAAAGCTTGTCATTATAATATTAACTGAATCAGAATATTTTGCAAATTAATATCGATAGCCTTTTGAATTTGACAATAAGTGTATGTATTGTGAGATCCAATAGTGTGAATCCTACCACATCGGACATAACCACGGTCTGATCGGCTCCACACTGTAGGTCGCTGACATTGTTATACATGTTTGTTATGTATAGATACAAAATATATATATAAATAAACGGGTTGTTCACTGACAATTAAAAAAAAATAAAAAAGCCTTTAAACCTAGAGTCCCACATACCAGGTCATAATATATGGTTGTCCATTCTTCAGACATGACAATTTTCGGACAAAATAAATGTTCATTCACTGTTATCCGACGTAATAATTGGCAGGCAGTAATATACGTTTTATATGAAACGTGAATTTCAAAACTGATATCAGGGGCGATAACCGTGTTTCCTTTAAATGCTAATGGATATTACTATTTATGATCTCCATTTATTGTTTGATGTGCAATGATCATACTTTATAATCTGTCGAAAATTGTCTTTTTCAAGTGACGCATTTAATTGCTATAGCTAATTTAAAAATGCCCTACATCATTTGCATATCAAAATAGCCTGATACCATCGCCAGTCACAACCAGTATAATACATAATTTACTGAATGATTATATCTGTATCGCGGGCTCTCATCTTTAAAATGGTGGAATAATTACACAATTATACACTAGTTTAATTCCTATTAAGAGCAGTTTATGCCTACTAGATGGGACCCCGTCTTTAACGGTATTATTAGGAACCCGAGGCAAACTTGCACACTTGAATGAAAACAATTTATTTCACTCGGAGTGTGGCACAGTGTTAGCAACTGCTTAACTCCCGAACAATCAACCATTGGCGCTTTTGAATGCTCGATTTGGTACCGTGTACAGACAGGATAACAATGTGGACAAACGAAATAAAATAGTCTGTTAGGTCTGCAATTTGGCATGCCAATGTTTTGGTCATCAAACACGATGGCGGTCGCGAAAGTTTGATGTGTTAATTCGTCCAATTCGACGGAAATTGGGCATGGCTTATGTATTGGAACAGTGAAATTATACGATGCCGTTTTCGATAAGTCTGTTACTCAAATATAAAGGCCTTCAATGACGGAGACGAAGTTACCTTATTTCTCGATCAACAAGACGGACGCCACGGAAGCGGTGTCGTGCTGCCAACGCATTTGAGCTGCCGAGGCATTTGATCATAAACGCACGTCTGATACATTGACATTGGAACTAATGGGGGAAGGTGGGTCGTGGATCTTTCACAGACTGATGAAGACCATCAGATATGCAAAATATCAAGAACAAAACTATAAAGAAGTTCCGTGAAAGAAAACAGACGTTACAGTTTGTGAACGCAGCAAGTATTTGACGTTGGCCTGGAGATTAGCTTAGTTTAAACCATATTTATTTCATACAATACATGGTACATCATTACATGTGAAATGTACATGGATTTGAAAACAAGCTAATAGCTTATATGAATTCATATACATACGAGATAATTACAACTTATTTACATACAAGGCAAAGGCATGTGCGCAAACAAAATTACAAGTACGTAGCATATCTTGGATTAGTTATAATTTCCATTATTTGTTTTTAACAAAAGTATGCACATGGTGTAGTATACTAATACATGTACGTTGATTGTGTTGTGTTGTTTTTTGTTTAACATTTTGAGATTGTGGTGGTGGATAAGTCTCCAGTAACATCGCTAAATGGTATTTGTATATACACGTTACATACATCTGTTCCCGTGAACTGCGAAGAGCGGCGGCTCGCCAGCGGGAAATGTATTGTCATGTTACAGTGCACGACTGTACGTACGTATTAGCAACGACATTGGGCTCTATATAAGACATATAATATGCAAGTGTATGCGATATACGTTGTATATTATCTAGAAACGATTTGTAGATGCTATGAATTAAAATAATTGCAAGAAAAGATGTGTGTTTTGTTAAAATGATAGGCGTTCATTTGCGTTCAGGAGATTGCTAGTAATGTTCGGGCATTCGAGGTCCATGAGATATTCTTGACGTTGTGCTTGGATTAGCTTGGTGCGGAGAATTGTGGAGTTTATTTTATGACTAACGGTGTATTGCCGAAATTTATTAGTGAAATATCACTTGATATTACACTGTTTGAAATTGTGAAAAATACGGTTTGAACTGTTAAAATATCATTTTGAGACTAACTACTTTTAAAATATCGGTGAAAATGTATGGCATAGCTACCACGGCAAATTTCCAATCTATTAATAAAATGTGTATTATTGTTAATGGTATTATTTTATTGTTTAATTATTTGTGTAAACTGTATTTTATCTATTATTACAAGATGATTGGCCGTTCAGTGCGGTACATTAGGAGGACAGCCTAAATTGAGATGGGTTTATGTTAGGGAATCAACTATATGTATCATACAGGTGACCGCGTCTGCCCGGAGACGGAAACCAACGTGAATTGATCATGATAGTAACAAACAGAAGCATGACCATAATACGCACGTTCGTATCCGCTACCTCACACACGCCAACACAAGCATAATAACAATTACAACATGGACAAGGAAGGCGATTTTGGCAATAAATGTCCGCGACTTTATTGGAGAAATATTGGACAGAAGCAAATACAGGCCTCATAAGTGGCGGACAGATGTTTGCGGGTGGTGACATGTGAGCGCCATTACCGCATGGTAATGCCCATATCCGCCTGGTAAAGAAGGATCCGCTTGGATGCAAGCAACATTGCCGCTTGGTAATGCCCATTACCACCACCTGGTAATGCCCATTACCGCACGGCAATGCTAGGAAGCACATACTGCCAGTCCCCCCGATAGCACTGGTGGCCCTCAGCAGCTACACTGAGTGAATTAGCAGACCAGTGATATTCGGGGGAAAGCTGACGGGAACCTCCATCCAGCTTCAGCGAGCTTGTACCGGGACGGTCCGTGCACGCGCCATCTGCAGAGAACCAGCTAGGTATTGTGCAACTGATATGCTATATCAAAACTATCAAACATCTCACCACCCGCAACAATCCGCTGCCGAGCAAATAATAAATCACTGTATATATAGTGATAAATTATGTATAAGAGGCCTCCATGAGTATACACATTGCATTGACGTATTGTGTACCAAAGTGTGAATACACGTCGACTATTTAAGACGTCGACTATTTAAGTATAGAGGTTAATGTAGCATCATTTTACTACTTGCAGTTAGCACTTTGGTATACAAGGAACGTCCCAATGTGTGTATGCATGGTAAGAAACAAAACAATCGAGATTTCTATCGCAGTCTCCGTCGCGACGACAACTTGGCCGGCTCGTGGCATGTTACCGGCGAGGCATGGTACACAGCATATACACACAGATGGTGGAACAGCAATACTGAAACGAGAACTCGGGGCAGCATCATCATGGCAAATTTACGACATGGAAGAGCGATAAACATTTTCTACCGATATGCAATTACAGCATAGGAACAGTGTTGCATCTCTCATAACAATTTTTTGTTGCATATTGTATTACTATAAATCATGTAAGGGTGAGCGGGGTGGGTTACGTCTGATCTGGTTGCTGTTTGTCGAGAGAAAGGTTGTGCCAACCACATGGGTGGCTTTATATAGTGCTGAGAATTAACCCGTGCTTGACGACTAAGTCGGCCCGGAACAAGAACAGCGTATAAGTTGTAACATGTGCAACCAGTGTAGCCCCAGATCAGCCTGCGCATAAGCATATAATAAACACGACACACACTAGATGACAGGACGGACAAGCATTATTACACACGCGAAAATAGGTACGACCAAACCCAGACACACAGAGTATTATTTGGTAGCACACCGGCGGCTTTGGTCAAAAGGGGCGAATTCCCAGACCCATGATACGAATCGGGTGGCGATGGCCCGAACGGTCAATCCATATAATAAAGGGGTCTATTCGTTATAAAATAGACCAGATTATATAGAGAATAGTAGGTTAGTGCCGCGAATGGGAAAAAATATCTGGCAAGGCTCAGGAAACGGGATGGGCGAGGCTCTGCCGAGCACATCCCGTTTCCGTACCGCGCCAGATATTTTTTTCCAATTGACTGCACTAACCTACTATTCTATTTATCCCGTCAACACCTACAAATGGCTGTAAAATGCAAAAATAGTATTGACTGGATATCAAAAATGTTTCACGGCACCGTGTTTCACGGCACCGTGTTTCACGGCACATACGCACTGTGTTGACGGGGTAAATTTTAATATTACGAGACGAATATCAGCATAATAAATTATAAAATGTGGAAATATTGTTTTATGCAACAAGTGATTTTAGTAAATTGGTCATGCTGATAGATGAGGCCCCCATAGGTTTCCTATCGAAGTCCTAGAGGTACGATGCGGGTGCTAATGTAAATACTAAATCAGTAAAGAGCGTAAATACTGTTATATTGTCATAAAATAAACAGAAAATGTGTTGTTTTCAGTTTAAGATCGAATTACATCACGAATTACACAAGTGAAAATATAACGTTTGGTGTTCACGAGATGAAAAATAATTCGATCTTACACTGAAAACATCGAATATCCTCTATATGGTAGAGGACCATCAGAGGAATGCATGTGTGAAATGTGAAGATATATGGTGAAATGAAGGAGAAATGGTTAAAGGCACATGACCACTCAGTAGGCACAAACTGTTCTTTATATGAATTAAATAAGTGTATACTTGTGTCACTATTCCACCAAAGTGCTCGTTATACATATACAATCATTTAGTAATAGTCATTTTACTGATAGTGACGCGCGGTGGTAACGGGCTATTTTCATATGCAAATGCGGCATGATATTTTTTAATTATTTATACTAATTAAATGCGTCACCTGAAACAATAATATTTTCAACAGATTATAAGGTATGGTCATGGCACATCAAAAATTAAATACAGAGAATAAATTGTAATGTCCGTTAACATTTTAAGGAAACACGATGTCAGTGTGAAAATTTACGTCTGATATAAAATGTATAATAATGCCAATTAGTACGTGAGGTAATGGTGAATGAATGTTTATTTTGCCAGCAAATTTCATATGTACAGAATATACAAAACTATCTGTCTCACTATAGTATAACCTACTGAGTGGGCATGTACCTTTACGTTTTGTGTCAGGACTCTGGCATCACGAGACAGTTGAACGCACGGTTGTAGTGGCGGGTGGAAGTCCCCGCGGGAAAGCCACCGCTGACACAAAACAAAATTTCTTCAGGTTACCCTTGTAATAAATGTTTAAAATCACTAACAAAACACATTGAGACAACACAAAATTACACAAGATCCTACTATTTGTATTTGCATTTGATTTTTTAAATTAAACCTGCCACCTATTTTTGGGTGCGAATATTTTCGCGAACGGCATCCGCAATTCATGAAAACATCAGACACACTCCCATATAAACCGTTATGTGAGTAGGCATGCCGGATTGGAAACTAAAACCGGTTTCGAAGCGTGGTCAAAACCTCGATCTCAATATTTCGCTGCCGAAACGGGTATTTTGTGCCCAAATTTTGCTTTGTTCATGTCGGCCGAAACCGTCATTTGAAATAATGCTACAGTAAGCAGAACTAAGAATGTTCTGAAATTGGTAAATAACTTCACAAATACAGATTTCCACACACACTAAAACTATATTAATAAACATATTCTCTGCACACACTCGTGCGACTGGTAGGGTGAGTACTGACATAAATTGAAAATCCTCCACCCCCGTTTTGACCGTAGCCGTCAAGTGTCCAGTGAGTATGTGACCTGGACATTGGGATTAGCGAAGGATGTATGGTCATACATTTGTCAGAACATTTTTGAAGATCATCAGAGGTATGTATCATTGTATGTATGCAATATGAAAAGGCTTTATCAAAGTTTACATAAGTTTTAATAATAAATGTTAAAGGTGCATGCCCACTCAGTAGGCACAGAATGTTCTTTATATCAGAGACATCATCCATGATCATCCGAGACACGTCGAATGTTTCGAAAAGTATGGTAGTGCCAAATATACGCGGCTCCTGGTATATCGCATCATGGTGACACTGGGCCAAACATGTTTTAATATTTAGTGTGTTGGTATTGTGTCACATGCATATTTACTGCGACACAATAATCACGATACTTGCAATACATAATTGTAGCCACCAGGGACGTAGCCTACCGATTTGTATCTGTATCTGCTACCACTTACATGTACCGTGTCACCGTGCCTTACGATTGCCGTTTGATAACAATTACAAATATTCTTTAAAATGACCACTTGTAAATATGGTTATATGAATGTATAGCAATTTTACTAGTATATTTGCAATCATTGCAGACACTGATCAGACTGCACAGATCTCCAACATTTACACATTTAAGAAGTCCGACTTTGGCAGATTGTTGTTAACATTATTCTAAACAATGTACGTCTGTCTGCTTTGTTTTTTTTTTATCAAAGGACCGTTCTAGTCGGAGGCGTATAAATAATATAAAGCAAATACACACACATTCCAGATTTGCAGATTAAACGCGTCTAAATTCAAACGAGCGGCTTCGAATAAATGCAGTGTGTGGAGCGTCATTCCAACAAAATCAATGTTATGATCGGGACAAATTTAGTGTGTAAATCACTGACTGGGTTATAGTGTCAGTGTGCAGCTATGGAAGATACATGTACGTACGCTCCGGTGCTTTTTCAGGGGCGGATCCAGGATTTCAGGTTAGGGGGTGGTGGGCGGGAATTCTTAAACGTACATGCCCACTCAGTGGGCACAAACTGTTCTTTATATCATCTGAGACATGTTCTGGCAAAATAAAAATGTATTCCCCATTACCCCACGTATTGATTGGCATTATCATACATTTTATCAAACTAAGATTTCAACACTGTTATCAAGGGCGATAACCGTGTTTCCTTAAAATGTTCACGGACATTACTATTTATTCTCTGTATTTATTTTTTGATGTGCAATGAAATATATTATATTATTTTAAAACATTGGTGGAAATATTTGATTTATTGGTGTTTAATGGCCTATGGTCATTTAAAGCAGAGCCAACGGGTTCGATCCCGTATAAATTTAACCTTCTGGAATAACTAGAATAACCGGACCTGGTGCCAGGTCCATACCACACCAAAGCCACTTTGCCTCTTCAACCAAAAGTAATAGGATTACGAACAATCGTAATACTAGCAGAAGGGGTATAACCAGATTCAACTGTCACATACAACAAAAGCTGTAGGAGAACAGCATAGCTCGACAACGAGGGTTGTCGATGTACACATAGCTTGACAAACAAGGTGGCTGCGGCCTGCATAAAAACCTTAACCAAGGTTGACTAAAAACCTTAACCAAGGAAAATTAAGTAAGTAATTCAAGGTTAAATGTAGGTCAATGTCAGATATAGGTCAGGGGTTATTGATGTACATCACTAGGAGATGAAGTTTTCCAAGTATGGTTGCTGTAGGCCCATGAATATTCCATAGAGAATTAACTAAGTAATTCAAGAGGAAATGTAGGTCAAGGTCAAATATAGATCAGGGGTTATTGATGTACATCACAATGAGAAAAGGTTGTCCAAGTATGGTGTCTGTATGCACAATAGTATTCTATGTACAAGCTTGAGTAAAACCTTAACCAAGGTCGAATAAAAACCTTAACCAAGGGGAATTAACTAAAAGTAATTCAAGAGGAAATGTAGGTCAATGTCAAATATAGATCAGGGGTTGTTGATGTACATCACTAGGAAATGAAGTTGTCCAAGTATGGTGGGCGTAGGGCCAGTAGTATTCCATATACAAGCTTGACTAAAAACCTTAACCAAGGGGAACTAACTAAGTAATTGAAGAGGAAATGTAGGTCAATGTCAACTATAGATCAGGGGTTATTGATGTACATCGCTATGAGAAAAGGTTGTCCAAGTATGGTGTCTGTATGCACAATAGTATTCCATGTACAAGCTTGACTAAAAACCTTAACCAAGGTTGACTAAAAACCTTAACCAAGGGGAATTAACTAAGTAATTCAAGAGGAAATGTAGGTCAATGTGAAATATAGATCAGGGGTTATTGATGTACATCACTAGGAGATGAAGTTGTCCAAGTATGGTGGGTGTAGGGCTAGTAGTATTCCATATACAAGCTTGACTAAAAACCTTAACCAATGGGAATTAAGTAAGTAATCCAAGAGGAAATGTAGGTCAAGGTCAAATATAGATCAGGGGTTGTTGATGTACATCCCTATGAGAAAAGCTTGTCCAAATATGGTGTATGTATGCACAATAGTATTCCATGTACAAGCTTGACTAAAAACCTTAACCAAGGTTGACTAAAAACCTTAACCAAAGGGAATTAACTAAGTAATTCAAGAGAAAATGTAGGTCAATGTGAAATATAGATCAGGGGTTATTGATGTACATCACTAGGAGATGAAGTTGTCCAAGTATGGTGCGTGTAGGGCCAGTAGTATTCCATATACAAGCTTGACTAAAAACCTTAACCAAGGGGAATTAAGTAAGTAATTCAAGAGGAAATGTAGGTCAAGGTCAAATATAGATCAGGGGTTATTGATGTACATCCCTATGAGAAAAGGTTTTCCAAGTATGGTGTCTGTATGCACAATAGTATTCCATGTACAAGCTTGACTAAAACATTAATCATTAATCAAGGTTGACTAAAAACCTTAGCCAAGGGGAATTAACTAAGTAATTCAAGAGGAAATTAGGTCAAGGTCAAATATAGATCAGGGGTTATTGATGTACATCACTAGGAGATGAATTTGCCCAAGTATGGTGGGTGTAGGGCCAGTAATATTCCATATACAAGCTTGACTAAAAACCTTAACCAAGGCGTAACGGTGACGCCGACGCCGGGGTGACAACATAAGCTCTAACTATTTTCGAATAGTCGAGCTAAAAATGGTGGAAAGAGCAATACAGTATGAGGTTAGGCGCCATGCTAGTATACCTGGCACAACTATGACAACAGAAACATAGTGCTTGGATTTCTCACCTGCACTTTGGTGACATTATTTCCTTGCTATTGTTACAGATGTTACAAACGTTGTGCTTCTTTAGAACACAATTCCATTTGACTATATACAAATATGAATATAAGGTCCGACTATGTCCAGCGTTGGGTAAACGTTTGACATGGCACGAGAGCTTTTTGAACCCAAAGCCGTAGGCCGCGTGTTCAAATAGTTCCCGAGTGCGACCGTTGTGTACTCCTCTGGTCCGATGACATAATGGAGCGTTCTAGTAACGTCATGGGACATACAGTATGCAGTACGTACATGTAGGTGCTTGACCCCAGAATGAACATTGTCTACAATCATTGTCAAACAGCACACACTGTACGTTTGAACACGGCTGTGACCGGTGTCAAACAACGGATGTCATGTAACATTAAAAGATGGATATTGTGGAAGGTATACCGTATTAAACGTGTTATCAATAACGTCCGACAACTGCACCTTGTATATATAAAACTTCGGTTATAACACTGTAATCAAACTGGAGGCTTATTATAATATACATGTAATGCATTCAAACCCAAGTGAGACACACATATGTTTCGAGAGCTCTGTAAAGTGTTAGTGTAAAGTCATAGAAATTCATTGATTGCAGTTAATCTTATTTCAGCATGGTCAAATGATAACATTTATTCCCACATAATCACTTCAGCACTGCAAAATCCTGACCTTATTTCAAACATTGACGAATTGGTCTCATAAATACCTAAGGTGTGCTTAATGACGAGGACCAACTGTTATAAGGTCCCTTTTCTCAGCTGTTGGCCCATATATGAACCATGTACATGTATATGACCACATCTAATGTCTGCTGAAAATAAATATGCCCGAGTAGTGTAGCCAATTTCACCAACATTGCAAAGTATACTTTTCTAGCAAAGTATACTTTGAGGGAGTAATCATTTATTTTTCCCGAAATGCATTATTTCATATAGAACTAACCTTTGCATGTATTTGATGATTAAACATGTTAAAAGTATGCAGAATTATTATACTGAATTTATTACATTATCACAGCCAAAATGGCTGTGATAATGTAATAAATTCAGTATAATAAAAATAAATAAATTTCTCCTAAACTTAAAAATTTCTCCCTCAAAGTATACTTTGCTAGAAAAGTATACTTTGCAATGTTGGTGAAATAGGCCCCTGGGACCCAAAGCAATATAATATCCGTGTCGAGTATTAGGCCAGAGGACCAATCATTCAACATGTTGGCACCATCTATATTGATGCTGTAGCATAACATTAACTCTTAAAATGTGGGGAAATTAACTGTTGTCTGTTCTATATTTTGACTTTTCTCTCTATAAAAATATGGTTTGACAGTGTTGTCAAATCATATTTCTGATGAGAAAAATAGAAAATAAACAAGAAATGTGGCCTGTCGGCACACGAATGCCCCCGGTAGCAGATTGGAGAAAGTGTGGAAATGTTAATTAACCAAAGTGATCAGTATTTCCAAGCACATTTATGAAGGTCAAAAGGTCAAGGTCATAATAAGGACAGTGATGATGTGTGGCATTTGTCCACAAGTATGATGTATTGAAATATTAAAGTAATCCATCAAGGGATATATAAGTTATGACAGAAATGAGAAGCTCCATCGAACTTATTAATGTGTGAAAAAGTTATGAAGTTGTCAAGGTCAAAAGGTCAAGGTCATATTAAGGGCAGCATGGATGTGTGGCATTTGTCCACAAATATTCTCTGTTGAACTATTTAAGTACTCCTTTAAGGGATATAGAAGTTATGACCGAATGAGAAACTCCGGCAAACTTCTTAATGTGGGAAAAGGTTCAAAGTTGTCAAGGTCAAGGTCATATTATGGACAGCATGAATGTGTGACATTTGTCCACAGGTATACTGTGTTGAAATATGTATGTAATCCTTCAAGGGATATATAAGTTATAACAGAATTTCACACAAAAGATAGGTGAAGGACATGGATGGGCAGGTGGATTGCGGGTGGATTGTGGCGAGTGATGCAAGAAGGAAGTTGTGTCACGGTTTCATGAACATAGGCCAACGGGTTCTAAAGTTCTTGAGAAAATGACTCGAAGGTAAAGGTTAACCTAAATCTGGACGCGGACGACATGGACGATGCCGGATGGTGACAATAGCTCTCTCAGTTTTCTTTGAAAACACACAAAGACGTAGACCTAGAACAAGTGAACAGAGGCTCACGTACACCCCAGCTGCTGCCTGGACCAACAAACAAATAATGTAATGAAAATCTTACGGACGGACATACAAGTGTAGGAAAGTTCACCAAAGAAGTGTTTGTATTGATGAGCTCCTGACCTATGCTGTTTGTTAGAAGCACGACGGATGTTCACTGTCTTATCAACTGTGCAGGCCTTGATCATGATCTACACTGCTTGCAATGGTCAGAATACTGATTTCTCAGTCACCATCAAATTTCATCTAATGACAGCTTTCGAAATTCTGTACTCGTAAATTTAGGAAAGTTCGCCAAAAACGTATTTTGTATTGGTGAGCGAATTTTGATCCTCCGTAGATGCGTATCTCGCCCATTCTGGTGATTGGACAGCACGGCTATCTGTATCATGAATGTGCGGATGGGTTTTGCGTGTATGTCTTTGAGCTGCACACCCACCCAGCCTATAGGTTCACTGAGTTCAATTTGCTCAATCTCCACAAGGTCATTGAAATGGGTGCCAGCCCTGATTGACAATCTGAAACAGAACAAGTATGTTTTATCTATACATAAGTTTAACTCTGTTAAAAGACTTGAACACAAATATTGTTTTCTGCTGTTTTTTTGTATATTTGTCAAATTTCTTAGAAAACATGTTTTGGCAGCAGATGAGAATAGTCTCCTTCTCATGTGCTGACAAATATATTGTTGAGACCTACATGTGTATTTAAAATAAGAAGTTAAAACATAAGACAAGATTTTATACAGCATTTTCAAGGTTCAACTTTCTATCTTTTAAAATGTTAATGTTTATCTATTAAAATTGCAGATTCTTATGTGTTTGTTTATTTGTGGTTTATCAACAGCTAAGATCATTTAAGGCTGGCCCAACGGTTTCGATCACGCATTTAACATGCTGCATTGAGGGGGGGGGGGTAATACTCACATAAGGGGTATAACCAGATTCAACTGTCCGTACAAGAATGCCAACGACGTACGTGAGGGCCAAACTAGGTCTCCGGTAGGGCAGTAAGGATGAGCCCCGATCGTTAAATTACCCAGCGCATGCTCCCTCCTGCCACCCACTGCCGATTCTTAAAATTTACTGTAAGGCTAGGTCCTAATACACATGTTCTTGGGACCAGTGTACGAGTTCAGTCACATTCCATCTTTTAAGATTTTAATCTTTATCTACTAAATTTGCAGATTGGTCAAATTTACTGGGAATTGATTGGAGATTTATGATCATTCAACAAAAAGGAGGTATACAATAATTTACTGAGCAAATGTTTCCCCTATAAACTATGTGGCAAATTCCAAGACTTCCACAGAAAATATAGAAATAGTATACAATCCAGATTTCGTGTCAGTGATGCAAGTTGGAAGTTACATGGGTTGGTGAAAAATGACTAGAAAGCAAATGAGCAATGGTTAAAAAAATATGGAAGTACAAATGTAGTAATCAACGCGCTACATTGTACTTCATTGAAGTTTCATCATTCTAACGATGTCAGATGATGTCACCGAATGATGCAAGATAAACATAAACAAAATCTTGTTCTTTTCAATGAAAACCACCATTGTTGATCATCATGATCATGTAGGATAAAACGTTACCGGATAAATATACCATGGGATGGAAATATTATGAAAGTATTTTGGATGTCTAAGGTGGGGATTGAAAACACAACATATGGTATTGAAGTCTAGTGCTCTTAACCTCTCGGCCACAACCAGGTAAATATACCATGTTAGTGCCAACGAGGTTCAGCTCAGAAACGAATAGAGCCATAGAATTCCAATGCGATTTCTCTCATTGCCTGATAAACCAGATTCAAAAGAGCCTAGACTGGTATTCTCTGTAATCTGTATATTGCATGGTTGTTGATAAAAGGTACCTTGTTCATCCGCACTGTGTGATCGCCATCGAGTTATTGGGGAAGCTTGCCTGATGTATGGCTGTGATTTGATAAATCGGACTTATTGCATTTGTGACCAGTGTAGCTCCTGATAAAATATCACACTCCTGTGGCTAACTACAATAATTTGCCTCAGATATGTTATCTACGGCTATAATTTGACCAATTCAAAAATGTGAAGTGCATACCCAAACCTGTTGCATTAGGTCAAAGTTAATAAACTGTATATTTAAAACCTTTAAACAATTAATCTTTGATGTAGAACTAGTAAATTGCCAAAAATAATAGAACACGGAAATCATTTTCCTTGTTGGTGTTCAACATTCAACACCATGAAATGAAGCTTTCAAAATTTACAAGATATACATGTAAATGTCAGATAAACACCTTCACACGGTACAATAACCAATTGTTGCATGTGTATGTTCTTTATTAATAATTTATTAATATGGCTTTGATAGATTTATATCGTTAATATATCAAACACGCCGGATAACCGATTTCAAAAATCACTCTTCCATGTGTTACATTAAAGAGATGGGGTTAAATTGCTACCCTCGCGAGAGGTATAGAGCGGGGTAGAAATTTTGTTTCTATCCTGTGGCCTGATACTATATGTCTTGTTAGAAGCATGATGAATGTTTCAACTTTCATTGATGGAATGGCGAACAGTGCAGATCCTGATCAGACTGTGCGGATGCACAGGTTGATCTGGATCTACACTGGTGGCAAAACCGATTAACCCAATTTATCCAGTAACAGCAACATATCAGCAAATTGATTAGGTTCTATTCCTACTTGAGAACATGCAAGAGGACCAACATCTACAATAGTTATAAATGTTGTACCATCGCTCAGCTGGCAACCCACCTGTTTGGTGTGTAACTTTCGTCGGCCTTGTAATCAGTGTAGACACACACGTCGTGTATTGTTGTCTTCCGTCGGAACTGAATGTTAATCAGGTGGGGTTGGGGACCCTCGGACTGCCAGTAGGTATCGTATGAATCGTCTCGAAGCTGTTCCACACCAAAACCTGAAGATAACAACGACACATTTCTGACATATTTTATTTCGGTGCAGAGTAATTCACATATGAACACTTAGCCCCACCCCTAAAAGTAATAAGATTAGCACTACTCTTACTACTCGTATAACGGGTATAACTGGATGATATTGGCTGATTGAAAGGGATATTACGGCACTTGCACCCAGCAGTTCTGTATAAACCTCTGAATCTGATTTAGTATTTCTAAGAAACTTTACATTTTAAATAGATACCGCAGCGCTCCAGATAAGGAATTAGTAATGGAGTTTTGTCACTCCATCATTTCTGAAGCAATTGGTTATTTCAAAAAAGTTATTGGGTAAAATAAAATCACACAACTGTTTACACATCAACAGACAGCAATTATTGAATAGCTTGCTTCAAAATGAAAACATTTCTTGGCATTACATTAGAATTGTCACCTTGGAGACAATTCTAATGAAATACCAAGATGCGTTTTCATGGAAAATAAAACAACAGGGCCATGATGGCCCTAATTCGCTCACCTGACTCCATGAACACCAGAGGAGAATGTGGCATTGAGTTCATATGTGTTTTAAAAAGATTGTGCTATTTTTAGACGGCGGTCATCTTGGATTAAGCGATGACTCTCATTTTACCAAATCTGAAAATGCTTCACCCATGGATCTTAACTTACTATGAAGTTTGGCCATCATCGGCCATGTGGTTCCTGAGAAAAAGACGTTCAAAATCTTGAATAAATGGACCATCATGGATGACATAATCATCCGATTCCGACAAATATTGCACCAGAGCAATCGCCTCATCGATACCTTCAATTTGATATATGACATGAGCATATTCGGTCAAAATTTGACCCCACAGGCCACGCCCATTTTTTGACCTCGGGTTCACCATTTTAACTCCTTTGAAAGAGCATTCTACATCGATCATTCCTACCAAGTTTCGTCGAAATCCGGCTGGCGGTTCATGAGAAGAAGATTTTTTAAGAATTTGTGCTATTTTTAGACGGCGGCCATCTTGGATTAGCGACGACCTCCGTTTTAACAAATCTGAAAAGGCTTCACGCATGGACCATAACTGTGAAGTTTGGCCACCATGGGCCAAGCGGTTCGTGGGAAAAATAATTTTGAAATCTCTAATAAAATAACGACCTTTTGACCTTCGGCGGCCATCTTGGATGACATAACCATCCTAGTTCCACAAAAAAATGCATCTGAGTGATCGCCTCGTTGATACCTTCGATTTGATATATGACATGACATGACCATATTCGGTCAAAAATAAAATTTGACCTTAATTTGACCCCACGGGCCATGTCCATTTTTGACCCCGGGGTCACCATTTTAATAACTTTGAAAGAGCATTGTGCATCGATCATTCCTACCAAGTTTTGTCGAAATTCGGTTGGCGGTTCTTGAGAAGAAGCTTTTTGTAAAATTTGTGCTATTTTTAGACGGTGGCCATCTTGGATTACGTAATGACGTCATTTAATAATTTTGTAATCCCCCTACCTAAGGACCATGACCATGAAGTTTGGTGACTATAGGCCCAATGGTTACCGAGGAGAAGACGTTTGAAAATGTTTACGGACGACGACGGACACATTGCGGTAACAATACCGTCATAACAATAGCTCACATGAGCTTCGCTCAGATGAGCTAAAAATATGCTCTATTTGTGGTCTATTTTTTGTTTTCTGCAGCAGGATAAAGGTACCACAAATTTTGTATTGCATTTTGATACTCGCTACTTCTGATTTCAATTGGGTTTTTGGCAATTTTAATTGGGTATTTAAGCAAATACGCAGCTTATCTGGAGCCCTGGATACCCGTTGTTTGAAATTGACCTTCATGAGAGTAATAACGAGCCAGAAAAATTAAAGTATGGAATCCTGCTGCTACATGCGATTGAACTCCATTCCGCCCGGCCAGTTGAACATATCTAATGTCAAATCACAGAATATTTTCAAATAGAAAATTTTGCAATATGACAAACAATCATGTGCATTGAGAGTGACAAAAGGCAACAACATTATCACTGAACAGGATGATGCATAAAATGAATTAAACCTAGACTTCCTAGACATCAGATAATACTGTAGGGATAAATATTATTGTCAGTCATTCTTTAGTATGATCAGTACCTGCTCTGTTTCCTGTGGAGTTCTGGTGCCTGTCACAAATGTGTCAGATCAGTATCAAGCCATGTGCGTATGCTTGCTGATAATAAGCTAGTTACAATCTAGACACAATGTTTGTAAAACATGGATATGCTCCCGTGGCATACTGGACTCTAACTGTAGAACAAACTTTTTGACGTAGATGTACACGGACAGACGTAAGTACGGAACCTCAAGAGCAACCTCAATCAAGAGCAACGCATTATGCCTCACTTGCAATCGCACAGGGGACATAAAAATCCAATGAGCCCATATTTGCCATGACTTGTCTATCACTGGTGCCTCTCTAAACTGAACACACATAAATATTCTGCCTGGTCTGTATATTTGTATGTTCTTCAATGTCGTCCAACACTGACGTTGTACCTGTTCACAAACATGTCTTGGATTGCACATATACCTGAACTGCAGTGGAACTCTCTAAATTGGACACCCTGTGGACATCCCAGGGTGTCCAGTTTAGAGATGGTCCACTGTAGTCTACTGGGAGCGTCCCAGTGTGTCCAGTTTATAGAGGTACCACTGTATTCCAATGGGACGTCCCAGGGTTTCCAGTTTATAGAGGTTCCACTATACCTGGTTTGCACGACGACAGAGACCATGTGGCTTGATTTCCCACTTCTCGTAGCTTGCCATCCTTCTCTTCTTTAAAGACATCAAGGTCCTGACTGGCAGTAAATGTTGTAGTCATTCTCATGAAGTCAGGCTGAAATAGAATCGTATTACTCTGATGCTTGGTAACTAACTAGCGCCCAACAGCTCAGAAAGCTTGACATTCAACACAAACTAGATTGGTCAGTAAGCGAGGCTTACGGAATACCCCCCGCGTGGGCCCAGGTAACCCTAAAATATGTAAAAATGTCCAAGTGTGTGGGCTTGTGACCTTGACTCTGGGATTAGCGGGAGCGGCATGAACGTGAATTTGTTACAGGGTGGCAGAGGTCCATTGGAGCAATGAGTGTGTGAAATGTGAAGCAGATCCGAGCAAGGAAATAGAAGTTATAACCGATGTCTCTGATGTTAAGCTTTGTAAAGAGACTACCGTATATAACCTCGAATTAACGCCCCCGGGGGTGTTACATTTTACCAAAGGGAGGCGTTTATTAGCCACTAAAAAAAAAAAAAAAAAAAAAAAAAAAAAAAAGTTACCAAGGACCACCAATTTCAAACATAAATAAGGATTTAAGGATTATTTCTGTTTGAAATTGGCGGTCCTTGGTAACTTTTTTTTTTTTTTTTTTTTTTTTTTTTTTTAATTTAAGGAGGGGGGGGGGGGGGGGGGGGAACGTTTATTAGGAGGGGGCGTTAATTCGAGGTTATACGGTAAGTATGTGACGTTGACCTCGAGATCAGCGGGGATTTGTCACAGCATATGAAATATTAAGAATTTTCAATGAAAGAAATAGAAGTTATAACATATTTCTCTGATGTTAAGTTTTGTAAAGAGACTAAGTATGTGACCTTGACCTTGGTATCAGCGGGGGTTGGACAGTCGTAGATTTGTCACAGCATGATAGTACAACTTTAGAGGAATGCACAAGTGAAATAATAAGAATTTTCAATGAAGGAAATAGAAGTTATAACTTATTTCTCTGATATTAAGTTTTGTAAAGAGACTAAGTATTTGACATTGACATTGGGATCAGCGGGGGTTGGACGGTCATGGATTTGGCACAGCATGGTAGTAGAGCCTTACAGGAATGCATGTGTGAAATATTAAGCATTTTAGATGAAGGAAATAGAAGTTAGAAAAATATTTCTCTGATGTTAAGTTTTGTAAAGAGACTAAGTATTTGACCTTGGGATGGGCGGGGGTTGGACGGTCGTGGATTTTGCACAGCATGGTAGTAGAGCCTTACAGGAATGCATGTGTGAAATATTAATCATTTTAGCTGAAGGAAATAGAAGTTATAACAATATTTCTCCTATGTTAAGTTTAAGGACGCACGGACGGACGCACACACATTTTCCTTACAAACAAGGTGAACATAAGTCTTCAGTGACCACGGGTGGTCGGACATGGGTCGTATGCAAACCAAAGCACATTTTATGGCCAAATATTATCAAAATCGGTGAAGCGGTTCATAAGTTATTGAACAAGAGTTGTCAGAGGACAACGAAGCACGCCCGGTGGCAGCAAAGGAACCGAGGGCACATTTGAAAACACAACGTGCTGGATAAGGGAAACATAATTTATGAGCCATTTACCAGAGCGTGTTAAGGTTTCGAGCGTACAAAGTATTTGACCTTGACCCTGGGCTTAGCAGAGGTAGAGGACCCTTGGAGCAATGCGTTTGTGAAATATGAAGCAAATCCAAGCAAGGTAACAGAAAATATAGGCCATTTACCCGAGCGTCCGAGCGATAAGGTTTTGAGATGCACAAAGTATGTGACCTTGACCCTGGGCTTAGAAGGGGCGGCACGGACGGGGATTTGCCACAGCGCAGTAGAGGACCCTTGGAGCAATGCGTATGTGAAATATGAAGCAAATCCAAGCAAGGAAACAGAAAATATAGGCCATTTACCCGAGCGTTAAGGTTTCGAGATTCACAAAGTATGTGACCTTGACCCTGGGCTTAGAAGGGGCGGCACGGACGGGGATTTGCCACAGCGCAGTAGAGGACCCTTGGAGCAATGTGTATGTGAAATATGAAGCAAATCCAAGCAAGGAAACAGAAAATATAGGCCATTTACCCGAGCGTTAAGGTTTCGAGATTCACAAAGTATGTGACCTTGACCCTGGGCTTAGAAGGGGGCGGAACGGAGTGGATTTGCCACAGCGCAGTAGAGGACCCTTGGAGCAATGCGTGTGTGAAATATTTAGCAACTCCAAGCAAGGAAACAGAAAATATAGGCCATTTACCCAAGCGTCCGAGCGTTAAGGTTTCGAGATGCACAAAGTATGTGACCTTAACCCTGGGCTTAGAAAGTGCGGCACGGACGTGGATTTGCCACAGCGCAGTAGAGGACCCTTGGAGCAATGTGTGTGTGAAATATGAAGCAAATCCAAGCAAGGAAATATAGGCCATTATAATTTTTGAAGACAGACGGACAGACAGACGGACGCTCCTACGAATGGATACTTGTTGGATTTTTACTGTATAGAAAATACCCCAAAATACCCAACACTAACCCTAACCATACCCAATAAGACCCCTAAAAAGCTTGCCCAGCACACGAGAGGGCATATGTTGGGTACTTTTGTACCCAACAAGTGCCCTCTCATGTGCCCGGACAGACAGACGGACAGACGGACAGACGGACAGACAGACAGACGGACGCCTACGACGCCGAGGGTATGCCATAAGCACTTCTTCCTTCGGAAGGCGCGCTAAAAATGAAACAAGTTACTGACGCACGGACGTACGTACATGGACTAACGCTATATCTCATTTGCCTATCGGCGAGGGGATAATTAGCACTTACTAAATGGACCCATTTCGGGTGAGTCATCACTCTGTTTACACTCACCCAATTTGACTCGCCATTGTTTAGAATGCAAGTGTTAATTTCATTTGAACTGCATGTATATTGATTTAACGATGTGGGGTTCAAACCCACGACCTCCGTAACACTAGCATGGTGCTCTTACCCACTGAGCTAACCGGGTGATCGTGTCTCACCACCACACACGGACACTACTAGTTCAGAGTACATAACTCTAATTACATTTCATAAGAGTTATGACGGAGTAGTCTTTCCAAATGTGCGTTTGAAGCTTCTTTGTTTACTTTCGACTTCGTGGAGAGTGACCTAAGAATTTTGTTAATACACACTTTATTAGGTAAGTTTATGGTAATAATTGTGCGTCATATTGTACAATTGTCTCTCAGACTCAATAACCATATAGAAGTATGACGTTCAGAACGTCAACGCCCTGCATGATTTGTTCTATGTTTTAGTGTACGAAATGTTAATGCTATTACGCACATTTTTACTGTGTATCGTGGTATAGCAAGATAGTGCAACCTGCTGCCTATACAGCAGAAAACGTGCAGTGAAAACAGGACTCATACTTGACATATTGAATCAATCTGTGGTTTAATTGCAAAAACATGTGAGTATGTATTTAGGCAATTAATTAGAGATTGACCAGCCTATCGACGTAGTGAGTGAGTATTGTGTGGGTTTTGTTACTATAGTATATCAATAAACAGAATATTCTAATATTGGATTGGCACGACAAGTGCTGCAATATTGCCAATAACTGTCTCATACCCACGAAAACACACGACTTAAAAATACCAAATTATCTGTTTGCAATTAGTTAAATATCGCTAATATCGTACCATATACGATGAAAATCGCGTGTACCAGGTTAACAAGTATGGAAGGGGATATCCGCCATTACATTACATGCTGCTTCATGACAATGCAGTCGACCATTGTTACATGTCATCCTGCACTGCGGCTACTCGTTACTGCTTAATGACAACTCCATCGTGCATTATTACATTTCACATTGCATACCTCGATTGGCTATTTGACATTGTTACATGCCATCCTGCATCTTGGCTATACAATACTGCTTAATGACAACTCCAGCTTGCATTATTACATTGCATATTGCATACCTCGATTGGCTATTTCACATTGTTACATGCCATATTCTGCCATTTGTCATTCTGCTTACTGCTTGCTGGGATGCGTATATGACTATATGGATTCCGCCGAATGACGCATGCAATCACGCAGAATGGCTCACGCAGAATGAGGGATGCCAGCATCGCAGTAAGCAGTAGGCCGAATGAAACTTGGCAAAATGTGCAACGCCCTCTGTTGTCATAATGGGAACGCTTCCATTATGACGCCAGGTGGCGCTCCAAAATAAGTACAGTAGACATTTTTTCTTGTGTTATTTTGTCACTGTGCCACCGCGGACATAATGTATTTAAAGTATAACAATGGTCGACTGCATTGTCATGAAGCAGCATGCAATGTAGTGGCGGATATCCCCTTCCATAAACAAGTGCACGCTAACATTAATACAATCTGAAATGTTGACATTGTAGAGGTTTTGTTGTTGTTGTATGTCGGTAATTCAGGCGCTTATATTTGGCCTCGATGTCTCGACAGTTGTTCAGACACAGTCGACATGTACCTGGTCTAAAAAAACACCAACAAAGTGTTTGCTATGTACACACGGCCAGCATGCAGGCACAGAGTCATCCGAGTGGCTGCCGACTGTTTCTAAACAATCGTTGTAGTAGTGTGTATCGTGATTTCCATCACTGATTTTTGTCAGCTCAACCTTTCGACCGCCGTAAAGTTCGCATCAACGAGAATATAGTTATGAAATAAACCACTGGGCAAGTACCGTGAATAAATTACACGTCAATGTCAAGAAATAGTACAGAAGAGCAGTAACGTAAAAATGCATTGATGGGTTTTGTGCGCCATACCCAACTCTTTCGTTGCAATGGTCACAGGGGAGAATTCTTGAGCGAACATGCCACATTTCCAGTTGTTCTTCTTAATACTGTTCCAAAGTGTGTTGGGAAATTGGTTGGAAAGATCACAAATGGTCAGCAGTTAAGTAAGTATGCTACACATTTTTGCGTGGTCCACATGTTTTTGTTTTCTCTCCATAAGATTGTGACAATCTGTGGAATAATATTGAGAAAAAATCCCAAAACGTGCATTGTCCTAATAATATTACATACTGTTGCATTATTTGGAACTTAATTTATAGCATCTTTGGATTGTTCGTTTACCATATTATATTGCATGGAACACATTCCTCCTTCAATTAAGTACCTCCAAATTGAGTTACTAATACAGCATACATGTAGAATAAATAATAATGAGACAACAACTATACAATTAGTCAAGTCTACCAATCATATGGCAAAAAATGTTTAGCATCGCTTTAACTAAAGGTGCCGAAGAACCCCGTCTATTGTTTCCTCTGGGAGATAATCCATAATAGTCCAATCAATAAAGGACAGTACTTAATTTATTTTGCTGACTATGATTTTGATGGCATTGTGTATACAATGTTAAAACACACAAACGTTGAAGTTCGCGCACTTTGAAAGTACAGAGTTATATTAAATAAATGCTGCTACATGTAGTGTCGTAAAACACACAAACGTTGCATATCGCACATTTTGAAAGCATAGAATAATATTAAATACATGCAGATACCGGTAATGTCTTTTCGGTATGTTCTGCTTTTGTCAGTTAGCCCAATATACATGCATTTATTAAATTTGAGAGTATTCAAACTGACATATTCCACATTTTCCCTCGATTGTTTTATGCCACCCTGACAACTCACCAACTCATTTTTCTTTCAATATAAGTAAATTATCATACCGAATTTGGCCTCCTATTGGGTTTTCCCACACACAAATCCAACAGGTTTCTATTTACACACACTTTGAAACTGTTTGCACTCATTTTGGTACAAAAATGAGTTTGTAGTCGATGAAAATATCAATATTTGTTGATAAACAAACAGCAGGTGCGTGTTTAAAAGCCCGATCGATTTTCCGATAGACGCTAGGGTCAACTCCTCAACTCCGATTCGCGGCCGATGAATTCCGATAGCCGGAGTTTATCGACTCGCTTCCGAGCCGAAGCCGTTGGATTACGGAAATGAAAATATCAATATTGACATTTTGCACTGAGTGGTACACAAAACAAGTTTTTGTTGTCTTCACATTGCGATTAAGATGTACATCTCAAGACTTGAGATGTATCTATTAGGCAGTATATGTTAGTTTTATGTACTAAATCAGTTGCCAAACATGTTTTTGTGTTTGAAAAAATCGGAAAATTGTAACTGAGCCGTTCAGGGCCTTTAAGCTAAAATAATAACAAATAAATATATGTAGTTATTCAGTGTTGTGTAGTGTTGTAACTCATTTCCTAAAAGTGATACGAGTGCCGTTTCAATGATACAGACCGCGAATTTGACAGACTCACAACAGAGACATAGAGAGAATCTTGCTCACAATAATTACTACATGTTCTTATCATGCGCCTAACGTTGTGTTACCGACAGTGTCAACACATTTTCGTTGGTTTCATTATCTAATAATATAGGCCTATTTGTAAGTGACTCTTTAGACTAATGGTGAGCACATATCATGCCGGTTCAACAGGGACCATACATATACTCATCTTTAGTCCCAGGCATGCCTGGCTGATTGAGTGTAGAAACAATATTCTAGTTGTGGCCAGAGACCATACATACAACTTTAGTCACAGTTGTGAGTTTTAAGAGTGATTAAACAAGTCAGCTGTTGAAATTCATGACATACAACAACAAAAGGTAAGCAACAGTTGAAGAGACCCTTTTCATCCGAGCTATTAGCTCGGATTTAGTAACTATATGAAAATTCTCAGTCATTGCAGATATGCTAATGAGTTAAGTGGCGGTCGCAGTGTCACTGTTTGCGGGTTTAACACGCGGTACTACGCCATAAAAAAGTAGTTCAACCACAGTAAAACAGCGAGCTATCTTAACGTTTCAGCGTAATACATGTGTTGTTTGCTTTTTTGTGCTATATGTGTGTTATTGCAAAAGTTTGTGTATACTTTATAAACTATTAACTGTTATGTATTAATGTGAGTTATTTGTTATGTATGTTGATATTTTGCGCAATGATATAGTAGGGGGCGGGATTTCCCTGTGACGTTTTTATTGAATGACCAATCAGATTAAAGCTTACATTCTGAACTTTACATAGGTCAATGGCTCGATAAAATCCGACATTGGACAGCGAAATAATGATGATTTAAAGCAGAAACATTGTTTTTTGACAGTTACATACTGTTTTAATCATCTTGAGCCATCGATATTATTAATCAGTGTCCATTTTACTTAAAAAATCAACTAATCTATAATGAATTTAGTAAAACAGTTCGCGCGGAAATCCAAACTTTCCAAAGAGGTGCTAGCAATGTTTTGATCATAATTACACGTAGTCTGTGTTAGCACATATATACGCTGCCGACAGTCTTGCGACTTGACGTTACACAGCATATATACAGTACGATACACTTCACAAAGGAAACGTTGTCTTGAGTTTGAATAAGGATAATAATTATCTATTATGAATTAAAAAAAGTATATTTGAATAATTAGATATTAATTTAAATAAATATTTCGACATCATTTACTCAATAAATTAAAATTGAATGTGTAGCTGAAATGAAAGTGAAAGTAGAACGTTTTTGTTATATCCTCCGGGTTACAAATCGCAGTCTATATCCTGAGCTATGACTGTGACAGGAAAAAAGGGACTGATGACATATGTCACCTGTCGTGTTCCATGCATGACTGCTCGCTCTGGTTTGTAAGTTTTGTAAAATATATAAAGTTTAAACTGTGTATACAAAATCTATAGATACCCCCCCCCCCCCCCCCCCACCCCCCCCCCCCCCGCATACACGTATGTCGAGTGGTATATAGTTTTCGTAATTCCGTCCGTCCACGTTAAAGAGTTTGGGTACCCATTATCTCTGTGACGGAAAGTCGGATGGACGTCAAACTTCATATACTTCCTTATCATCAACCATATGTTCATACCATACCACACTCATGCGGCCTTCATTTCCAAGGCCAAGGTCAAATTACTTAGACATGTGCATCCGTACGATTGGCCTTAAAGTTTTCTGCAACTGTAAGTCAGATTGACTTCAAATTTCATATACTTCCTTATCATCATCCATATTTTCATTCCATACATGTACATGTGGCCTTCATGTCCAAGGTCAAGGTGAAATTACTTTGAACAATCATGTTTGTCAAGATAAATATTGTTTTTGCAACATTGATAATGTATACTGATTCGACCAATATATTGATTTTAAATGGAGTATATATGATTTTTTGCGTGAAATATTAAAATGGTTGCCATGACAACCAATAGTATTAAACGTGCACATGTTAAGTGTATTGCAAGCTGGTAACAGTACTCGGGTGTATTGCTTTTATTTTCAAAAAGTAAACACCTGTTCAACAAATACTATTTTTGTGTTTTCCAATATTGGTTACCATGGAAAGGCATGGTTACTATGGTAATGCATATATATTTCAGAACTAGTGTATAATAACATATGACAAAGCAATATATCATGTGAGTATATATAGTCGGGAAATTAGTATGCAAGTGAAACTTGTATGTAGCTGACCATTTGAATAGTTGCTGTCTCAACTACTGACCAGCCGCAATACATCTATTCCGCAAAGTTCGGCATCCCTCCTGGTGCCAATTCTTAAGACGACAATGTACTTTCCAACAAAAAAAATGTTAGTATATGTGTCCTCCACAAGCACGTACTGAGAATGATTTCAGTCCTTGGATTTAGAAGAGTTGTAGAACGCCTGTTGCAGAATGTGGTATTTATCATGTGTTTATAGTTTGCAATCACGAGATGTTAATGTATGTACCTGTAAAGTCGTATATTTGAACGTTAATGTCTAAGTGACTCTTTATACTAATAGCAAGCACATGTCATGCTGGTTCAACAACAGGTTACGCCTGCCCAGTGATGCATAATACATACACTCATCTTTAGCCACAGGCCTGCCTGGCTGATTGAGTGTAGAAACAATATAACCACCAGTTGTATATGCACCCTGAAGGAGTGCACAATGCGAAAGCGAGAAATCCGAAACTCAAATGAAATGTCATGCAAAGCATGAACTGTATTTGGCGAAATCAATGAGGTGATCCTAATATGTTGGAGTAACAAGCATTAGTGGAAAATTCTAAACAACAGATGACAAAGGGTGTATTACTGCCAACATATCTGCTGGACATCAAAGGGAATAGCGGTCAATATCCACATACCGGTATTAACCGGTATGAACCGTTTTAACATGTTTAACACCACAGACTCTACATCAATCTTTGCAAACTTTATGTAGTGCCATGCTTAATAAACGGACTAGTGTGAAAATCATTTTGTAACGAACGGATTGGCCGGATAATTATCATGGACCAATCCCATTCACTTACACTGGAGTAAACCTAGACATTATCTACACTATTCAGTTTTAATAATACAACGCCAAAACTGTTTACAAGTTCACCCATACTGAAGAGAAAAGAAACAACTTGCAAGCTATATCGCGCGTTCTTAGGGAGAAGTACCCCACTCAAGTGTGTGTTATTTAGACATATATACTGGACAACATAGACATGGGTTCATGCCGTCATATTCCCCTAAAGGGGTTGCAATGGGGATTCTCAGATCACCAGTTGCTCATGTTTGCGATATTTTTGTCAATTATGCATAAAACATAGGTATTATAGATCACAGGTATCTCAAATTATATACATCAGTTTCTTATGTATACACACCGCAGTACGTTATTGTCGTACACGCTATAGTTGTTGCATTCAGTGAAAAACGGACTAAAACAATAAACAGGCAGATGCAAAAAAAAGCACCCTACAATATGTTTACAAGTAGTATTGAAAATAACAATGCTCGTTTAATCAGAATGGGCCCCACTGGGACTCGAACCCAGGTCACTAGTATGAATACCAGTATGCTAGCCGCTGCACTACAAGGCCTGACCAAACCGATAAACACAACATGTTCAATTCAATAATATGTTAAATTGTATAAAGCTTCTGTACATGTATAACGCAGGTCTCTCGTGGAGCTGCAGTGTAATACAAGATTTATGCAGAATTCCTTTCAGTTGCTGAGCCACTTAAACCGGAATTTGCCAGAAAGACCGAAAGAGCCTATCTATCGGAATGTGATCTATCGCTGGCTTGACTCCGGTATTTCACACTCGATGAAAACTCGCCGAAAACAAAGTTGCAAAATTAATGCATTTAAAGCATGTAATGTATAAATTTAGTATCAACACTTTCCCCTATATAATTTATATACATACTTTAATAGATAGGTCCCAAAATCCGCACCTGTGCACATAGATGTCCATTTGTAACCACTACATAGCATTGGTTACATTGGTTACATAGGTTACATGTCTTGTCTCAATGGTATAAACCAATACTAAAGCATGCTCTGCAGAGATGGGCAATGAATATTTTATATGCCTTTCATTTTTGGGTTACACGCTGTATGTCTTTGGTTACATACAGTTACATCGGTTACATACTATTCTTCTGAAAGGATGGACGATCAATCTGATTTTTTTTATATTTAATGCCTTTCATTTTTGGGTTACACGGTTACACGCTATATGACTTTGGTTACATACGGTTACGTTGGTTACATACTATTCTTCTGAAAGGACGGACGATGAATCTGATTTTTTATATTTAATGCCTTTCATTTTTCGGTTACACAGTTACATGCTCTTTCTCTTTGGTTACATACGGTTACATCGGTTACACACTATTCTTCTGAAAGGATGGACGATGAATCTGATTTTTTTTATATTTAATGCCTTTCATTTTTCGGTTACACGGTTACACGCTATATGTCTTTGATTACATACGGTTACATCGGTTACATACTATTCTTCTGAAAGGACGTACGATCAATCTGATTTTTTTATATTTAATACCTTTCATTTTTCGGTTACACGGTTACACGCTATATGTCTTTGGTTACATACGGTTACATCGGTTACATACTATTATTTCTTTAAGAGTTGATTTACATTCTATTTCATGGGGGTAATATGGGATATGATATAGGAATGGTTGTATTTCAATATTGGATATATTATATTTATTCGGCTGTCATTGCATAGCAAGTGTTTATGCCTGGGCCTATTGGGTAATAAGCTGCGACTTTGTATGGAGCTTGCAAGCTTGCTATCTTTTCTGCTGCCTTGGCTTGCTTAATTCTATTTCGGGCGATCTGCCTCCTGTGGTATATACATGGTTTTAATAGTTTATGTATTGGTAATTTATGTCCATGGGGCTTGGAGCGGGCCAAGTATTTTAGTGTATTACATTTTCTTCGGAGTGCTAGCGGGTGTACTACAGTTTGTACTTGCATTGCCGTTATTCTGGTACTTCTATATGCTCCAGTTGCTATGCGCAAGGCTTGGTTTTGTATAATTTCTAGTTTTTCTAGCTGATTATAGTTGCAGCTTTGGTATAGGAATGAACCAGGGCTGTACAAATTGATTTTTTAGCCACTTGTCCCGGACAAGTGACTTGAAAAAAGTGACTTGCCCTGACTTGTCCTGGAAAATATAATTTTCAGGGCAAGTAATTTTGAAAAAGTGACAATAATAATGGTTTTTGGCCTAGGGCTTAGAACACCGACTTCCAATCTGGAGGTTGTGGGTTCAAACATGGCCTTGGGAATCAAACATACCTTCATAGTATGTCCATCCCATTCAATTTCACTTTTTCCTTCGTTTATATGCCGCGTAGAAACGATAATTAAGAACCTTAAATTCCATTTCCACCCCGTGAAGGAACATGCATTTATTTCTTTAAAGTTAGGTGTCTTGGCCTGTTGACGCAGGGAAAACGTTAACATACATACAATAAATCAATAACCATCGATCGCCACAGAATATTTTCGCTAATTCGCTAATTACTTTCAAATTCGATTACATTAATATAATCAGGGTCGCTGTATATTTCTATATCACTTTCTTTCGATACACAGGTACTGTGTAACACAGTAGCTGCGAATCGCCAGGACGTTCGCGGCGTTATCGATCGATAAAGTGGTCAGTTTTGGGATTAAGTTTATGACAGTCCGGTTCTAAAAAACGGGCTTGTGGCGGGACGTTCTAACAGAAAATAGTGACTTGCCCGCGGAATCAAATGTCTCGCCTTGTCCCGCCGCCTTGACCTCGAGCCTGGGCCAGAAAACAATTTTCACTGGCCCGAACATATTATACAATTATTGACTAGTGAGCCATAGAATATCAGATTATATTCTATGGCTCACTAGTCAATAATTGTTTTATTATATGATAATAGTCCGTATATAGCACTACGACCTTATGCTACTGGACAAAAATTGAAAAAGAATTTGAAAAAAAAATGGAAAAAAAGATTAAAAAAAAAAGTTTAAAAATTAACAAAAATAATGCTCGCTACTGGAGCCCAGAATTTTTTTTAATAGTCCTATATTTATCTACATATCATATCTGCACAGGTCCACATATTGCCACAATATTGTCAACACAGTTTACGGAAATGTAATTTACCTGTATAAATTACCTGTAATACGTTAATGGTCAGTCTGGACATTTGCACATGCTAGCACATGCACAGGTGAATGGTTCTCCCAGTCACTATTGTTCAACCGGAGAAGGCTATTGTTCTCTCTACAGGTAAGGTGTACAGAGCATACGAGAAAACGGGTATTCATGCATTAATGTTCAGTTTGTAGCATAGAAAGAAATAGAGTTTGACTTGGAATTGTTTTTAATAGTCCTATATTCATCTACATATCATAGTAAAGGCATGTATAAAGTTTGATGACTGTAGCTGATAAGGTGTTGAAGTAATGACCGTAACATGAAAACTTAACATTGAAAGATGACGCCGACGTCGACGCCGCCGCCGACTCCGGAAAAGCAAAACCTATGTCTCGCTTTCCGCTTCGCGGGCGAGACAAAAATGGTTATCTACATTATCAGAGGAGTGCATAGTAAACAAATTTCCTTTGCCAGTCATAAATGACAATAATATTATCACAAGGCTAATAATCATAATGCAAGATGCTTTCAGATCACGTTTAGTTTTCATTTGTGGTACATGCTATTTTACCATATTCTTTATGGTGCACACTACAGGTAGTATTTATACCAACGACAAGATAATAACAATCTAAAAACTGTAGACTATTATTCTGAGAATTTTTATAATTAACAGAACAATAAATTATATTAAAAACACCGAGTTTATATCTACATCTGTGTAATCAAATATAATTCTGTGTTAGTTTTTGTTATTGTTTTTCATATATAAGAACCCCCAGTATAATGAGAAGCTCTATTCTGGTAATTTGACAGCTACCAGTCTGTGTTTACATGACATTGACTTCTCAAAATGGCTAAAGAATCCAGTGATGCAGACAGACAGATCCATGCTTTGTAAATATTTTTCAATAATGATGTTTATGAGTGGACAAAAGTCGGAATAGCTGAAATACAACATTTTGAAGGTATTCTAACAATTTTGATTAAAACCTTACGTGACCAAGGGCGATGTGGAATATTTTTCTCCACTTGACAGATAGGGGTCTTCTGCAAAACATGTCCTGGAAACTGACCGTGAATGTTTCCGTGATTAGAGACAAATGCGGTTAACGAAAATTCCCGACGCGGGCGTACTCCCGACAAATGGTTACGCTACTGTACTAATTCCTTATATGGAGCCCTGTAAGTTAATTATATAACACGGAAACGTGCAGCTAGGAATTTTTTTAAAATATTAATGAAGAAAGCAACTTCATTTAAATATACTGTATACACATAGATTGGAAAAATCAATTATTTTAATCAGTATGTCGTAAAAAAAAAAAGTAAAACAGGAAATATGGTCTGTTTTGAACAAGGGCCGAATTTATTATAAGCAGCGAAAACTGATGATAATAGACATGTTTCAAATATACGATTTACATTATTACATACATTAAAATCTCGTGATTTTAAACTTTAAACAAATGAAAAATACCACACTCTGTTGTTGTTGTAGGTCCTGAATTTCAACAGCTGACTTTTTTATTCACTCTTAAAGGTGCATGCCCACTCAGTAGGCACAACATGTTCGTTATAGGAATTAAATAGGTGTATAATTGTGTGACTATTCCACCAGTTCTAACAATTACGAGTGCCCGCTATACAGATATAATCATATAGTAATATTGATTACGGTGGTATCAGGTATAGACATAGAATATGTATTCTATGTCTATGGTATCAGGCAATTTTTATGATGATATTATGCAATACGTTCCAATATAAGGCAAAACAAACGTGAAATATATGGGACTGATTTCAATTTTCACGGTGGGGACAAAAGCACCCGGCCATAAGAAGTTTCAGCCTGTCCGTAAACTTGATATATAGAGAACACATAAGTATTTTGTCACACCCCTGTGTTGGTATATACCCAATGTGCCTATTAATAATGATATTATGCAATATGTTCCAATATAAGGCAAAACAAACGTGAAATATATGGGAATGATTTCAATTTTCACGGCGGGGACAAGGCACCCGGCCATGAGAAGTTTTAGCCTGTCCGTAAACTTGATATATAGTGAACACATCGGTATTTTTTAACACCCATGTGTTGGTATATACCCGATGTGCCTATTAATAATGATATTATGCAATACGTTCCAATATAAGGCAAAAAAACGTGAAATATATGGGACTGATTGCAATTTTCAAGGCGGGGACAAAAGCAACCGGCCATGATAAGTTTCACCCTGTCCGTAAACTTGATATATAGAGAACACATCGGTAGTTTTTCACAACCCTTTGTTGGTATATACCCAATGTGCCTATTAATAATGATCTTATGCAATATATTGCAATATAAGGCAAAAAAACGTGAAATATATGGGACTGATTTTAATTTTCACGGCGGGGACAAAAGCACCCGGCCATGAGAAGTTTCAGCCTGTCCGTAAACTTGATACATAGAGAACACATCGGTAGTTTTTCACAACCCTTTGTTGGTATATACCCAATGTGCCTATTAATAATGTTAGTATGCAATATGTTTCAATATAAGGCAAAATAACGTGAAATATATGGGACTGATTTTAATTTTCAAGGCGGGGACAAAAGCACCCGGCCATGAGAAGTTTCAGCCTGTCCGTAAACTTGATATATAGAGAACACATCGGTAGTTTTTGCACACCCCTGTGTTGATATATACCCAATGTGCCTATCAATAATGATATTATGCAATACGTTCCAATATAAGGCAAAAAAAACGTGAAATATATGGGACTGATTTCAATTTTCACTGCGGGGACAAAAGCACCCGGCCATGAGAAGTTTCAGCCTGTCCGTAAACTTGATATATAGAGAACACATCGGTATTTTTGCACACCCCTCTGTTGGTATATACCCAATGTGCCTATTAATAATGATATTATGCAATATGTTCCAACATAAGGCAAAAATAAGTGAAATATATGGGACTGATTTCAATTTTCACGGCGGGGACAAAAGCACCCGGCCATGAGAAGTTTCAGCCTGTCCGTAAACTTGATATATAGAGAACACATAGGTATTTTTTCACACCCCTGTGTTGGTATATACCCAATGTGCCTATTAATAATGATATTATGCAATATGTTCCAATATAAGGAAAACAAAAGTGAAATATATGGGAATGATTTCAATTTTCACGGAGGGACAAAAGCACCCGGCCATGAGAAGTTTCAGCCTGTCCGTAAACTTGATATATAGAGAACACATCGGTATTTTTTCAAACCCATGTGTTGGTATATACCCAATGTGCCTATTAATAATGATATTATGCAATATGTTCCAATATAAGGAAAACAAAAGTGAAATATATGGGAATGATTTCAATTTTCACGGAGGGACAAAAGCACCCGGCCATGAGAAGTTTCAGCCTGTCCGTAAACTTGATATATAGAGAACACATCGGTATTTTTTCAAACCCATGTGTTGGTATATACCCAATGTGCCTATTAATAATGATATTATGCAATATGTTCCAATATAAGGCAAAAAAATGTGAAATATATGGGACTGATTTCAATTTTCACGGCGGTGACAAAAGCACCCGGCCATGACAAGTTTCAGCCTGTCCGTAAACTTGATATATAGAGAACACATCGGTAGTTTTTCACAACCGTTTGTTGGTATATACCCAATGTGCCTATTAATAATGATAGTATGCAATATGTTCCAATATAAGGCAAAAAAACGTGAAATATATGGTACTGATTTCAATTTTCACGGCGGGGACAAAAGCACCCGGCCATGAGAAGTTTCAGCCTGTCCGTAAACTTGATATATAGAGAACACATGGGTAGTTTTCACAACCATTTGCTGGTATATACCCAATGTGCCTATTAATAATGATAGTATGCAATATGTTCCAATATAAGGCAAACAAACGTGAAATATATGGGACTGATTTCAATTTTCACGGCGGGAACAAAAGCACCCGGCCATGAGAAGTTTCAGCCTCTCCGTAAACTTGATATAAGAACACATCGGTAGTTTTTGCACACCCCTGTCTTGATATATACCCAATGTGCCTATTAATAATAATATTATGCAATACGTTCCAATATAAGGCAAAAAACGTGAAATATATGGGACTGATTTCAATTTTCACGGCGGAGACAAAAGCACCCGGCCATGAGAAGTTTCAGCCTGTCCGTAAACTTGATATATAGAGAACACATCGGTAGTTTTTCACAACCCTTTGTTGGTATATACCCAATGTGCCTATTAATAGTGATATTATGCAATATATTCCAACAGAAGGCCAAAAAACGTGAAATATATGGGACTGATTTCAATTTTCACGGCGGGGACAAAAGCACCCGGCCATGAGAAGTTTCAGCCTGTCCGTAAACTTGATACATAGAGAACACATCGGTAGTTTTTCACAACCCTTTGTTGGTATATACCCAATGTGCCTATTAATAATGATATTATGCAATATGTTTCAACATAGGGTAAAAAAACGTGAAATATATGGGACTGATTTCAATTTTCACGGCTGGGACAAAAGCACCCGGCCATGAGAAGTTTCAGCCTGTCCGTAAACTTGATATATAGAGAACACATCGGTAGTTTTTCACACCCTTTGTTGGTATATACCCAATGTGCCTATTAATAATGATATTATGCAATATGTTCCAATATAAGGCAAAAAAACGTGAAATATATGGGACTGATTTCAATTTTCACGGCGGGGACAAAAGCACCCGGCCATGAGAAGTTTCAGCCTGTCCGTAAACTTAATATATAGAGAACACATCGGTAGTTTTTCACAACCCTTTGTTGGTATATACCCAATGTGCCTATTAATAATGATAGTATGCAATATGTTTCAATATAAGGCAAAAAATCTTGAAATATATGGGACTGATTTCAATTTTCACGGCGGGGACAAAAGCACCCGGCCATGAGAAGTTTCAGCCTGTCCGTAAACTTGATATATGGAGAACACATCGGTGGTTTTTGCACACCCCTGTATTGATATATACCCAATGTGCCTATTAATAATGATATTATGCAATACGTTCCAATATAAAGCATAAAAAACGTGAAATATATGGAACTGATTTCAATTTTCACGGCGGGGACAAAAGCACCCGGCCATGATAAGTTTCAGCCTGTCAGTAAACTTGATATATAGAGAACAAATCGGTATTTTTTCACACCCCTGTGTTGGTATATACCCAATGTGCCTATCAATAATGATATTATGCAATATGTTCCAATATAAGGAAAAAAAAAGTGAAATATATGGGAATGATTTCAATTTTCACGGCTGGGACAAAAGTACCCTGCCATGACAAGTTTCAGCCTGTCCGTAAACTTGATATATAGAGAACACATCGGTATTTTTTCGCACCCCTGTGTTGGTATATACCCAATGTGCCTATTACTAATGATATTATGCAATATGTTCCAATATAAGGCAAAAAAAAACGTGAAATATATGGGAATGATTTCAATTTTCAAGGCGGGGACAAAAGCACCCGGCCATGAGAAGTTTCAGCCTGTCCGTAAATTTGATGTATAGAGAACACATCGGTATTTTTTCACACCCATGTGTTGGTATATACCCAATGTGCCTATTAATAATGATATTATGCAATACGTTCCAATATAAGGCAAAAAAACGTGAAATATATGGGACTGATTTCAATTTTCACGGCGGGGACAAAAGCACCCGGCCATGACAAGTTTCAGCCTGTCCGTAAACTTGATATATAGAGAACACATCGGTAGTTTTTCACAACCCTTTGTTGGTATATACCCAATGTGCCTATTAATAATGATAGTATGCAATATGTTCCAATATAAGGCAAAAAAACGTGAAATATATGGGACTAATTTCAATTTTCACGCCGGGGACAAAAGCATCCGGCCATGAGAAGTTTCAGCCTGTCCGTAAACTTGATACATAGAGAACACATCGGTAGTTTTTCACAACCCTTTGCTGGTATATACCCAATGTGCCTATTAATAATGATAGTATGCAATATGTTCCAATATAAGGCAAATAAACGTGAAATATATGGGACTGATTTCAATTTTCACGGCGGAAACAAAAGCACCCGGCCATGAGAAGTTTCAGCCTGTCCGTAAACTTGATATATAGAATCGGTATGTTTTAACAACCCTTTGTTGGTATGTACCCAATGTGCCTATTAATAATGATATTATGCAATACGTTCCAATATAAGGCAAAAAAACTTGAAATATATGGGACTGATTTCAATTTTCACGGCGGGGACAAGAGCACCCGGCCATGAGAAGTTTCAGCCTGTCCGTATACTTGATATATAGAGAACACATCGGTAGTTTTTCACAACCCTTTGTTGGTATATACCCAATTTGCCTATTAATAATGATAGTATGCAATATGTTCCAATATAAAGCAAAAAAACGTGAAATATATGGGACTGATTTCAATTTTCACGGCGGGGACAAAAGCACCCGGCCATGAGAAGTTTCAGCCTGTCCGTAAACTTGATATATAGAATCGGTATATTTCCACAAACCCTTTGTTGGTATATACCCAATGTGCCTATGAATAATGATATTATGCAATACGTTCCAATGTAAGGCAAACAAACGTGAAATATATGGGACTGATTTCAATTTTCACGGCGGGGACAAAAGCACCCGGCCATGAGAAGTTTCAGCCTGTCCGTAAACTTGATATATAGAGAACACATCGGTAGTTTTGCACACCCCTGTGTTGGTATATACCAAATGTGCCTATTAATAATGATATTATGCAATATGTTCCAATATAAGGCAAACAAAACGTGAAATATATGGGAATTATTTCAATTTTCACGGCGGGGACAAAAGCACCCGGCCATAAGAAGATTCAGCCTGTCCGTAAACTTGATATGTAGAGAACACATCGGTATTTTTGCACACCCCTGTGTTGGTATATACCGTGCCTATTAATAATGAAATTATGCAATAGTTTCCATAATTCAAAAAAAAAACGTGAAATATATGGGATGATTTCAATTTTCACGGGCACAAAAAAGCACCCGCCATGAGAAGTTTCAGCCTGTCCGTAAACATATATGGAGGATCGGATTTGTTCACACCCCTGTGTTGGTATATACCCAATGTCCTATTAATAATGATATTATCAATATTCCAATATAAGGCAAAAAAAAACGTGAAATATATGGGGGGGAATGATTTCAATTTGCACGCTGGGACAAAGCACCCCGCCAGAGAAGTTTCAGCCTGTCCGTAAACTTGATATATAGAGAACCCATCGGTATTTTTTCGCACCCCTGTGTTGGTATATACCCAATGTGCCTATTAATAATGATATTATGCAATACGTTCCAATATAAGGCAAAAAACCGTGAAATATATGGGACTAATTTCAATTTTCAAGGCGGGGACAAAAGCACCCGGCCATGATAAGTTTCAGCCTGTCCGTAAACTTGATATATAGAGAACACATCGGTAGTTTTTCACAACCCTTTGTTGGTATATACCCAATTTGCCTATTAATAATGATATTATGCAATATGTTCCAATATAAGGCAAAACAACGTGAAATATATGGGACTGATTTCAATTTTCACGGCGGGGACAAAAGCACCCGGCCATGAGAAGTTTCAGCCTGTCCGTAAACTTGATATATAGAGAACACATCGGTAGTTTTTCACAACCCTTTGCTGGTATATACCCAATGTGCCTACTAATAATGACAGTATGCAATATGTTCCAATATAAGGCAATAAAACGTGAAATATATGGGACTGATTTCAATTTTCACGGCGGGGACAAAAGCACCCGGCCATGAGAAGTTTCAGCCTGTCCGTAAACTTGATATATAGAGAACACATCGGTAGTTTTTGCACACCCCTGTGTTGATATATACCCAATGTGCCTATTAATAATGATATTATGCAATACGTTCCAATATAAGGCAAAAAAAAACCGTGAAATATATGGGACTGATTACAATTTTCACGGCGGGGACAAAAGCACCCGGCCATGAGAAGTTTCAGCCTGTCCGTAAACTTGATATATAGAATCGGTATTTTGTCACAACCCTTTGTTGGTATATACCCAATGTGCCTATTAATAATGATATTATGCAATACGTTCCATATAAGGCAAACAAACGTGAAATATATGGGACTGATTTCAATTTTCACGGCGGGGACAAAAGCACCCGGCCATGAGAAGTTTCAGCCTGTCCGTAAACTTGATATATAGAGAGAATACATCGGTAGTTTTTCACACCCCTGTGTTGATATATACCCAATGTGTCTATTAATAATGATATTATGCAATACGTTCCAATATAAGGCAAAAAAAACGTTTGTGAAATATATGGGACTGATTTCAATTTTCACGGCGGGGACAAAAGCACCTGGCCATGAAAAGTTTCAGCCTGTCCGTAAACTTGATATATAGAATCGGTATTTTGTCACAACCCTTTGTTGGTATATACCCAATGTGCCTATTAATAATGACATTATGCAATATGTTCCAATATAAGGCAAAAAAAACGTGAAATATATGGGAATGATTTCAATTTTCACGGCGGGGACAAAAGCACCCGCCATGAGAAGTTTCAGCTTGTCCGTAAACTTGATATATAGAGAACACATCGGTATTTTTTGGCACCCCTGTGTTGGTATATACCCAATGTGCCTATTAATAATGATATTATGCAATATGTTCCAATATAAGGCAAAAAAAAAAAGTGAAATATATGGGAATTATTTCAATTTTCACGGCGGGGACAAAAGCACCCGGCCTTGAGTAGTTTCAGCCTGTCCGTAAAACTTGATATATAGAGAACACATCGGTATTTTTTCACACCCCGTGTTGGTATATACCCAAGTGCCTAATTAATAATGAATATTATGCAATAGTTCCAATATAAGGCAAAAAAAAACGTGAAATATATGGGAATGATTTCAATTTTCACGGCGGGGACAAAAGCACCCGCCATGAAAGAAAGTTTCAGCTTGTCCGTAAACAATGTATATAGAGAACACATCGGTATTTTTTCGCACCCCTGTGTTGGTATATACCCAATGTGCCTATTAATAATGATATTATGCAATATGTTCCAATATAAGGCAAAAAAAAACGTGAAATATATGGGAATGATTTCAATTTTCACGGCGGGGACAAAAGCACCCGGCCATGAGAATTTTCAGCCTATCCGTAAACTTGATATATAGAGAACACATCGGTATTTTTTCACACCCCTGTGTTGGTATATACCCAATGTGCCTATTAATAATGATATTATGCAATATGTACCAATGTAAGGTAAAAAAAACGTGGGAATATATGGGACTGATTTCAATTTTCACGGCGGGGACAAAAGCCGCACCCGGCCATGAGAAGTTTCAGCCTGTCCGTAAACTTGATATATAGAGAACACATCGGTAGTTTTTCACACCCCTGTGTTGATATATACCCAATGTGCCTATTAATAATGATATTATGCAATGCGTTCCAATATAAGGCAAAAAAATACGTGAAATATATGGGACTGATTTCACTTTTGGCTAAGTGCTCCAACAGGCTTGAAGGGTAGATAGTACCATCTGAATTCAGGAAACACACATAACTGTCATACTCGTTTCTATCCATGATGAATAATCACACTATCAATGAAGTTATTATGATCTATATAGAACAATATCAAAAGAAATGATGACTGGAGTTTGAAGAATCTGCGATATTGCTACCAGCTCTGAATCTCAATCACCAAAAGCAATTTTCATTGGATTCTGCAATTAAACCAATCATTTATCACAAAAGTATCAAACCCATCACCGGAAAACCAGCCCTATATATTGAGATACATATTCACCAACGTTGACATAGGTTGTTGAGAATACACAAAAGAGACCTTTTATTTGTTACTAAGAACTTATCTAAATCAGAATCTGCATACAAACGTATTTATACTCATAATAATATAAATATTATGAAAATGGTTTAGAGAAAAAGTATACTTAAAAATTCAATAATATTGTTAGTGGGTTTGTTTTCTCATGAGCAGACCATAACTTGGATTATTGTTAATTGAAGCCTGACACCTGAAGGTGTGAAAAGAAATACACACCATGCTGAATTCCAGACTGGAATATTGTAAAATGTGTGAGAAAGAGAAGTTATTACTAATTATACAACAATTGCATGAAAAAAGTTATTTTATTAAATGTTTATGATTTTTGTGTGTCAATTTTCTATTATTCGATCACTGAAATTGTTATCAATATTAGTTGAGGTCGCAGTCCAGATTCTCGATAGCCATTAATTTGCTCTAAATATTTTATTTCCAACATTATGACTAATCACAAGTCACAAAAAAATAAATGTTGAGAGAGTGCAAGAATTAAAGGCCGCCCATGCCCCAAAAAGTCTTTGGGTTTTCATATGCTCTGAGAGTGATTGGCACAACGTCCTGGAAAAAAATTCTTAAAATGTATTGGCCCGGATTGTTATTGTTCAGTCTGCACATGCGCGGACTGTAACCTTTACTGGGCTGAAGTATTTTCTGTTATACCGGCACTGACCAATATAAGGCGTCAATATGGAAATATATTGACGACTTGCGTTCAATCGGAAACATATATACGTACATGTATACAATAAAATGAGGGTGCCGGCGTTCCTTCATACGCCTAGCATTGAATAACATTATCATCAGGCACGGTACATGCCGATACCGATGGAAGAGCTTCTAGACATTCTCATGAAGAAGTTTAAGGATGATCTCGAGATTGTGACGAACTTGAAGAGTGAGAAAAAGTTCGACCGAGGTACGCGGAATTACTTACACCAAGTGATGGAGGAGACGGAAAGAGACCTTCACGAACTCAACGCCAGTTATATGTCACTCCCCTAGGTAAGTACAGTTTTTCGCTCAACTGACTTTATAGCATGTCATCATATGTTTCATATGTAGCATCACACCTGTGATGGAATATATGTGTATGGATGGAAGAGCGCTTCACAAAATCAAAGCGAGTTATAATTTCTTTCTCGCCAATTTACCAATTTCACGCCGAATACCCATTCACAAAATATTCATTTTGCTTTATATTTCCTTAATTTCTCAATAAACATATACATGTATGTTGTTTCCACTCATTTGAACCGTCTCGGCGAGACGGTTCAAATGAGTGGTAACAACATATATTCTTATTGAGAAACTAAGAATATGGAGATAAAATTGTTGGTAACTTTTGATACTTAGTTTAAGCAATATTTATTTCAAGAGAGATACGTGATATACTACATTTAAAGGTACATGCCAAATCAGTAGGCACAAAATGTTTTTTATATCAGAGACATCATCCGAGACATTTTCTGGCAAAACAACATTCACCATTTCCCCGTGTATTGATTTGCATCATTATACATTTCATATCAGACGTAAATGTCCACACTGATATCAGGGGCGATAACCGTGCTTTCTTGAAATGTTAACGGACATTACTATTTATATATTACTATTGATATATTACTATTGATATATTACTATACTATGTGTATATTTTTTGATGTCCAATGATCATACTTTATAATCTGTCGAAAATATTATTTGTGCAGGTCACGCATTTAATTAATATAAATAATTAAAAAATACCATGCCTCATTTGCATATGAAAATAGCCTGACACAACCGCGCGTCATTATCAGTAAAGTAAATGTTACTAAATGATTATATCTATATAGTGAGTGGGCACTTGAAATTATTAGAACTGGTGGAATAGTGACACAATTATACACTTGTTTAATTCCTAAAGAACATGTTGTGGGCATGTACCTTTAATACATACAGTTTGAAACAGGATTATAAATGTGAATTCTTCTCCTGAATGATGATACTTGTGAATCATTAAATAAAACAACACAATGCGTAAAATATAGCGTCTTGACAAATTGGCAAGACAATATGCTCCTTTTTATAACAACCCATGATACATTCGTCCTTTTCCCAAGCAATCAAACATAAACTACATAATTTGTACCAGATTTCTAAATTCAACGGGAGAGAACTAGCTACGAGTCCTCATTCGGGTTAGCTTCGTGGCAGCGCAAGCAGCCCACTTACATTTGCTCGCTGTACCATTTCATTAAATACGTTTACAAAATTTACAATAATTTTCATAAATAAAGTGAAAAGTTGATCAAATTTTCAGAGTGCATGCGGTCTATAATTCCGCATGTACTCAGAAGATCTTGTCCACTTTTGACGCCATTTACGGAAAATATTGTAAATTGTGTAACGTATTCCATGAAATTACGCAGATGTCCAAAGGTACATGTACAAAATCACATGGCGTGTCTCATTGGTGTATTGTGGCTCTGACTGGAGAAATGGGGGTTATGTGATGTGTCACCAGTGTAGCTCCTGATTATATAGCACTCACATGTAGGCTGGTAACGATCTATAGTGCTTGTTAGTTGCATGGCGGGTGTCTCAGTGATGTACTGACGAACATTGCAGATCCCGATCCGACTGGCGGATACTCAAGCTGATCTGGATCTACATTGGTCGCAAACCCCATTAGCCCCACTTCATCAGTCACAGCCACTATTATTGAAAGTGTCCGAAATATTTTACTTATGAGACACTATATCGAACTTCCAGTACTTCCCATTTTCCCCATTCCCTATCATTTATGCCAGACGCCTGCCGTAAATAATGAGGGATCGCAACTAGTTATTTCCTGTCGCACATCTATTTATATAGATCTGGTCCTATGCTGTATTTTAGCGTTTTATTCGTACTGAGTAGCACAAACATTGAGTTTTGCGAAAAGGGTAGAAGCAGATCAGATTGCACAGGTGTGCAGTCTTAACTGAGTCCACACTGATTGCAATAACATTAATAAGTGTGAAAATATGAAATTGGCAAATAATGCAGTCCCGGATCAGATTGCGCAGATATGTAGGATGATCTGGATCAACAACAGACGAAGTCACTATAATTGCTCCTTTTCATAACAACTCATGATACATTCGCCCTTTTCCAAGCAATAATGCCCTAAACTACATAATTTGGACCGGATTTCTATAAATAAATTCAACGGGAGATAACTACTGTCTGTTCCACGTTTTGCTGCAGATCAACTTTTGGCCATTAAACACATGAAATCTAAAAAATATTTAAAAGTAATTACATTTTCATCAATAACAAAAAAGTTACCCTCCCCGAAAAAAAATTATTTGATGAAATTCCATCAAATATTTATTTTATTGCGAAAAAACGATTTTCCTATGGGAATTTAACATGGGGAGTCAATTTCTAATTTTTTGGAAATTGACTCCGAAATCATGTCGAGATAGTTTGAAAATGATGTAACTAAGAAAACAAATTAGATTTTGAAAATCGGTCCACAAATAAAAAAAAAAAAAATCTTTTTTTTTTAGCCCCCATGTTAAATTAATGTGGTTAATAGCCAAACGTTTTTCGGCATCAAAACGTGGAACAGACAGTAGCTACGATCTCTCATTCGGGTTAGCTTCGTGGCAGGGCAAGCAGCTCACTGACATTTGCACTTTATGCCAGGCGAAACGACATAGGGCAGCAAGGTAGTTTGACACAGGCCATGTGATTTTGTACCTTTGGACATCTCCGTGCTTTCATTAAATACGTCTACAAAATATACAATATTTTTCATAAATAAAGTCAAAAGTTGATAAAATGTTGTCCTCTTTGAATCCATTTACGGAAAATATTGTAAATTTTGTAACGTATTTCATGAAATTACACAGATGTCCGAAGGTACATGTACAAAATGGCGTGTCTCATTTGTTTTATTGTGGCTCTGACTGGAAAAACGGGGGTTATGTGATGTGTGACCAGTGTAGCTCCTGATTATATAGCACTCACATGTAGGCTGGTAACGATCTATATTGCTTGTTAGTTGCATGGCGGGTGTCTCAGTGATGGACTGACGAACGGTGCAGATCCCGATCCGACTGGCGGATACTCAGGCTGATCTGGATCTACACTGGTCGCAAACCCCATTAGCCCCACTTCTCCAGTCACAGCCACTATTATTGAAAGTGTCAGTAATATTTTACTTATGAGACACTATATCGAACTTCCAGTACTTCCCATTTTTCCCATCCCCTATCATTTATGCCAGACGCCTGCCGTAAATAATGAGGGATCGCAACTAGTTATATCTCGTTGCACATCTATTTATATAGATCCGGTCCTATGCTGTATTTTAGCGTTTTATTCGTACTGAATAGCACAAACATTGAGTTTTGCGAAAAGAGAAGAACTAGATCAGGTTGCATATGTGTGCAGTCTGATCTGAGTCTACACTGATTGCAATAACGTTAATAAGTGTGAAAATATGTATTATTGCTCCTTTTCATAAGAAATCATGCTACATTCGCCTAGAGCATGCAATGACAGTGATGAAATAGAAACACTAATGCACTTTATATACCACTGTCGCGCGCTGACGGAACATAGAAACGAGCTAGCTGCAACACTGCAAAAAATAAATTTACCAGACAGCATCTACACATTGCTATTTCCGCCACCAGAGCTGGAAGCAGAAACATACCAGGCCCTATTAAATATATATAAAAGATACAGGATACTGGAGTAATATATAATACATAAGATATAAATAATAATACATAATATACACATTAAACACAGACACCGGGACTCTGTAAACGCACCCTAGCGCAAGATGGGGAGTGAAGCAAAGCAAGGAGCATTTAGCCGCGAGAACTAAGGGAGATCAATATGTAAATAGAAATTGTCGCAGCAAAACAGTCTACAGTCTAGAAAAGTAACATACAAATGCTTACTAAAACACCTGACTACAGAACACAGGCTAGACAGTGTACATAACCTCAATATAAAACAAGCCATGTATAAACACACAATCACATGCTCGCATGTCAGCACAACTGTCGCCGGGCCACACAACTTGACCCGGACGACAGAGGGTTATGCTCTCAAACAAAAAGCGTAACAGCCCAGACAAGCCGGCCGGACGCCGGGCCAATATGTGGGTTAAGCAAATCTCATTATAAGTTTAGGGTTTCTAAAGCGTGTGTTCCGATAACAGGACACACCAGTAAGAGCCTAAATACGATGTAATGGGAAATGCAACGAAAAAACACACAACTTGACCCGGACGACAGCGGGGTTTTCATAGTGTCAATAAAAGGTAACATCTCAGACAAACCGGCCTGACGCCGAGCCAATATGTGGGTTAAGCAAATCTCTTTATAAGTATAAGGTTACTAGAGCGTGTGTACCGGTAACAGGACACACCAGTAAGAGCCTAAAGACGATATAATGGGAAATGCAACGAAAAACACACAACTTGATCTGGACGACAGGGGGTTACATAGGCTGAACGTATGTCTATACCTCGCGAGCATGTAAACATGGCCTCACAAAACATATTTAAAAAAAAAACAAAAAACAAAAACAAGCACCAATGTGTAGAATAGAAATTGTTATTACTGAAAATTTAGGATACACAGGCAGTCGGCGTGTCCAGTTTAGGGGGGTTCTCTCTATTTTCAGCCTAGTGTAAATAATATGCATACTTATTAAAGCCACGAAGCGTGATAATGACAAGAGCCGCAGGCACATAGCCCGGCTACACAGGGTACACATCAGCTAGTTACATGATGCCTCTATTGCAGGTATAAATACAATGTAAATACTTATTGCAAAATAAAGGAAAAACGCCCTCAACAACTAATTAACAACAGGCAGGCCGGATCAGTCTTTGCAGCCACAAAAATATGAACGACAACAGGGCCACGTCATACAAATGCACCTACAGTACAGCCACGAAATAAAATAGCAGGCGCCACATCCTAGCCAAGCATTAGTACTAGGGCACACAGAGAATAGCACAACATACACAAACACCCGATCTAAATGGAAAGCATAGCATCATTATGGGAAGAGGGTGGAGTCAAGGTAATATATAGGCCTAGCAGCCTGTATGGAACACAGTTCCCGGCAGCAACATGGTAACACTAGGAAAACAAAAGAAAAAACCCTCTACACAGGGATACCTAGCCGCCAACACGCCAGCTAGCCAAATATAATATTACAGGACCCACCCTCCCCCAACACAGCTCTAAAACTTAGACTAAATATGTATATAGGTATACATGTACATGTGTGTGTATGCATGCATGTATGTGAATATATATATATGTATGGGTGTAGTTTGTGTATATGTGTGTGTGCGTGCACATGTATGTATATGTATGTATAGTGTATGTATATATATGTGTATGTATACGTGTGTGTATGTGTGTGTATATGTATATAGCTTCGATAATTAAAAACATCACAAAAAACATGGCGTGGCCCACCGTTTTCCATATAACAAATGTCACAAGGGGGTGCACCAAACCACCCCACAGCATCCTAGTCCCCGGGATGAAGTCTAAACAGACTACCTGATCCGGACTGCCTGTTTCCAAACCTGGCCGTGGAACGTATGTGTAGGCCTGGATGATGGACGCTTGGCCGCCGAATCTAGTTGCATGGTGCGTTCCGCTGTGCGTGCTCGGGTTGACGGCATCGCGGGCGGCTGGCTCGGGTGGGCATGAGGACAGGTGACCCACGGGTTTCTTCAGCGATGGAGCCGGTGGACTCTCTTCACACCACCTAACCTCACTCTACAACAACAACGACCGCGCCTTACGAGTCCTTTATCTGCCAACATAAGATCACTATACTAAACATAAATAGAACCGCAAACAAAAGTACCCAACAATAGGGCCACATGCGGGCATCACCACTTAACTCAGACAATTGTTCGTTGGAGGTGGCGGCCGTGCACCTGATTACTGAAATTAGGTCACCAAATTGGTGGCAGCCAGCAGTAATACAAATCGCACATTTGTCTCTGGGGCCCTAAGCCCGAGAACTGGTTCTACCCAGATTACACAGATTCAAAATTCCCATTCGGCCCAAGTTTTTATTCCACCTTTTGCGGACGGCGTGCAAGTCCATAGAGACAGTGCGGCCGTTAAACGTAAGCAAGCAAGCTATTCACGAGAATATAGGCGTTCTATAAAAATCTGAGAGGGAGGGATGATTGGCAATGACAATTGTAAGGAGTGTGGGTGAGATCTGCCAGAACATAATGTGGCCAAATCACGGTTGGTTATTCAGAGAAATAAAGTGGGGTGGATGCGATGTAACTGCACATATTCCGCTTTATAGGCAACAGGTTGCTCTATATATTATGTAGTGCAATGTAATGAAATGTAATTACAGTTATGTACTCAGAACAAGATGTGATGTATCCGCTATTAATCCACAAGAAGGTTACATCACAATATAGAGATAGAAAGCCGTGCCAGACTGCGAAAGTAGAAAAATGTACATTATTGAGCATGTTGTATGGGGGGGGGGGGGGTGGTGGGGGGGGGGGGGGGGGGGGGGGGGGGGGGGGGGGGGGGGGGGGGGGGGGGGGGGGGGGGCACAGGCATTCGCGTGTTTCGGCTTTCATCTGTATATATATATGATATATGAACAAGGCTTCAAACCTTGGTCGGACACGACTCGGACACGACCTCGTATCATAACAAAATAACAAGTTTAAAATTGTAATTTTCTATTTATTCTATGATTTCTGCAGGAGAACGATTCTTCTCAAAAGATCATATGAACATGCTAATACAATATTGACGTTAGAGCCCTTAGACACATTATTTAATTTGATATGATACGAGATTGTGTCCGACCTAGGAAAAGCAGCTGTAATTCGATATGCTTTGCATAATTATGTTCTAACTATGTTATTTTAGCAAGATAACAATAATTCTCAAATGAACATGTGCACTTTCCGCCAAATAAATGTGTTATGATACGAGGTCGTGTCCGACCTAAGTTAGAAGTCTTGTTCATACATATAGGTATACAAATGAAAGCCGAATGCCTGTATATAGGGGGGAGGGGGAGGTGGAATATGTGTGTCATCAATAAATTAAATAAACTTGAAGGAGGCGTTTCCTCTATGTAAATGATGTTGCTTTCAGGATGTGGGGGCTGGGAGATGGGCAGTAGTTATATTCAGATAACTGCACCGATGATATAATAATCTTACAGAATCGTAAACACGGCCAGTCAACACAGCCTCAGTCACAGTCAGTGCGGCCTTCTTCCCTTCTTTTCCCGCTCATGAAACAGGTGTGTAACGAAAAATTACATTACATTTTAGTTACGTAGAACTGGTGGTGTTCCCGCGATCTGTCAACACACGGCTCACTTGATTTACAAATTCCAACTGCCGGTTTACTCCGTGGGTCGGGCGCGAGTGTTACCGATACATATTAATTTTAAAAATTAAATATTGTATTTATTTTTTACTTTGTTGAGCCAAATACATTTTTATATTGCATCTTTGTCACAATTTCTTTCTAGAACGGTCTCTAATATGCAATCCGCTACGAACAACACAACACGGGCTTACTTGATTTGAGAACATTCCATCTCAAATCGGGGATGTCAGTAAAACAAGTGTACCATGCATACGCTGCGATCCGGTCGCTCATCAACATCAGCCAATCAGAACACGACTCTAAATTCACTGCAGATTGGTTTTTATGCCAGCAGTAAACATATGCTATTTTTGTAACTCAGTGACCGTCGATTTCGACGACTTTTTCTTAGACCAGATGGGTTGAAAAAACTTAGCTCTATCGCAAGCACAGGGCAATTTTAACAAGGTAAACGACTCTGTGACGCTGATTGATGTCTTTTTAATAATAATAAACGTCAATTGTTACAGTAAGTTGACGATTTCTATAATTTCAACGGATTTGAAAAACCTTTTGATTTACCTATTGTGTACCTTATATTTATACAAGGAACAAACATACTATCCGATTAGTTGCTCTCATCACATGTGGCCTGAATATACATGGAACTACTTGCGGATTCTAGTGCCTGGCCATGTAGAACGTAGTTTGATGGGATTTGAGACATTGAGCATCGATATCATCCGCGAACAGTCTTAACTTTGATCTGATGTTCCCAGCGAGGTCGAACGTCGTTAATGTGTACGAGACTGATCCCTGGGGAACAACAAATGAGACAGATACATCTGATGATGCTTCGTTGCCAAGTACAACCCTGTTATGACTTGACCCAACAGAGGACAAATGCTTTGTATAGCGCGACTAGTAATATTTATAACTGGTGGAGTAGTGACACAGTTATTAATTGTAACACTACTCCACCAGTTCTAAATATTACTAGTCGCCGCTATACAGGTGTAATAATTTAGTAATATTTATTTTACTGATAGTGACTCGCGTTGGTGTCAAGCTATTTTCATATGCAAATGAGGCATGGTATTTTTTTTTAATTATTTATACTAATTAAATGCGTCACCTGAAAAAAATAATATTTTCGACAGATTATAAAGTATGATAATTGCACATCAAAAATAAATACAGAGTATAAATAGTAATAACCGTTAACAGTTTAAGGAAACACGGTTATCGCCCCTGATATCAGTGTGCAAAGTTATGTCTGATATAAAATGTATAATAATGCCAATCAATACATGGGGTAATGGAGAATGAATGTTTATTTTGCCAGAAAATGTCTCAGATGATGTCTCTTGACATAAATAACAGTTTGTGCCTACTGAGTGGGCATGTACCTTTAACTATCGGGATTGTACTAATGAAATTCGAAGACATATTTTCAGAGAGAAATAAGAAAGACATTGATGAATTGTCATTTGCTATTAAGTTAGAGAGTATAGCCATTATTTTCATTCCCAGCATCCTGAAAATATTAAATAAAAAAAATAAGATTTCACCCCCGCCCTAATTTTGAAAATAAAATGGATGAGAATCTAGCATTTATTTTATAATTGCCTTATGTTGACTTTGAAGGTATTAAGATAGCATTATCGGGGAGATAATCATGTTTACGGCGAATCGTCTATCTCGCCAGCATTTTGTGATAGTACCAGAAGAGTTGTCGCCCTTGTCGGAGAGCTGAAGTTTGCCGTTTCGTTATTTTTGTTTAGCACATTTTATATGGTATTATTTTAAACACATTATACTGTCCCCATGATGATACAAATTATAAATCGGATGGCTATGTCATCAAAGATGGCCGCAGAAAGGTCAAAAGGTCGTTCTTTTATTAGAGATTTCAAACGTCTTCTTCATACAAACCGCTTGGCCATTGGTAGCAAACTTCGCAGTTATGGTCCATTGGTAAAACCTTTTCAGTTTTGTTAAAATGGCGGTCATCGTTAATCCAAGATGGCGGCCGTCTAAAAATAGTACAACATTTTAAAAAATCTTCTTCTCACGAACCACCAGACCGATTACTACGAAATTTGGCAGAAATGATCGATGTACAATGCTTTTTCAAATTTGTTAAAATGGTGACCCCTGGGTCAAAAATGGGGTCAAAGAGGAGTCAAATTTCATTTTTGACGGAATATGGTCTTATAATATATCAAATCAAAGGTATTGATGAGGCGATCGCTGTGGTGATGTTTTCAACGAATTGGATGATTATATCATCCAAGATGGCCGCCGAAAGGTCAAAAGGTCGTTCTTTTATTTGAGATTTCAAATGTCTTCTTCATACAAACCGCTTGGCAATTGGTGGCCAAACTTCGCAGTTATGGTTCATTGGTAAAGCTTTTTCAGTTTTGCTAAAATTGCGGTCGTCGTTAATCCAAGATGGCCGCCGTCTAAAAATAGCATAAATTCTTAAAAAAATCTTCTCACGAACCACCAGACCGATTTCGACGAAACTTGACAGGAATGATCGATGTACAATGCTTTTTCAAAGCTGTTAAAATGGTGACATCTGGGTCAAAAATGGGCATGGCCCGGGGAGTCAAATAGGGGTCAACTTGTTTACGTAATATGGTTATATAATACATACAATCTAAGGATTGCAATAACAAGTAGACTGGAAGCATCCTGTTGTGGTCTAAAAACCTCTCGAAGTTGTGTAAGATATATCTGTACATATCGCGAGACAACTCCTACCCTGGTGACTTCTCAAGTTTGTCTCATTGACATGTTGTGCCTGTCATGGGCTTATTTTGATGTATATGTAGTGACAACTTTACATATCAGTATTTGCTTGATTTTTGTGACATTGCACAGGTGAGCGATATAGGGCCATCATGGCCCTCTTGTTTATCGAATCATACAAATATCTTCATACGTTGTGCACCCCACGCGCATCATATTGCCTTCAGAAAAATTACACTACTGCTGATTATTATAAATACATGTACTCATTCTTTCCCCTCGCCAAAGTACAACGAGATATAGTCTGTCTGCAGGCACTGCCCAATGCTGCCAACTCAGTAGCCTATTTCACCAACATTGCAAAGTATGCTTTTCTAGCAAAGTATACTTTGAGGGAGAAATTTTAGGATAAATTTATTATTTGTTATTATACTGAATTTATTACATTATCACAGCCATTTTGGCTGTGATAATGTAATACATTCAATATAATAATTCTGCATACTTGTAATCATCAAATATATATAGTCGTTAGTTCTATATGACATAATGCATTTCAGGAAAAATAAATGATTACTCCCTCAAAGTATACTTGGCTAGATAAGTATAATTTGCAATGTTGGTGAAATAGGCTACATGACTCGTTCAAATTGACGGTCCGCAACCCTCCCACGCCATGCCCTAAATAGGAAACACGGTTGTTAATCGTTTACTGTCATCTTGTCCATATCCGACTTTTGACAGTAACCTTCTGTCTCTTTCCAAACTTGCTGTTACCACTTTTCACCAAGCCTGCACTATAGTATAGATATATAGATAATTCAGGAGTGGGAACAGTTCCAAATGCCAAATCCTGAAAATAGCTAAATAACCATAGTTGTGCACCCACACGTGCGTACTAGTCTGCTTCCCATGTTGTATTTTTCTGCAATTATCACAGTCCTTCCTCGTTCTGTTTTAGTTCACTTTTTGAAAAAATTGGGATGTCCTCGGGTCGGTTGCTAGAAGTTCATTGACAACAATTAACTGATCTTTGTTAGCTTTAACAATGCCGTTAATGCGTTTGTACAAGTGTATTATATGTCTGTCCGGCTTCTCATACACTCATGTGTAGGTAAGTAACAATATAACTTTAATCATTTGAGAGTGCAGGAGTCGATATAGATTACTTACCAACCTGGGCCCGGTTTCTTAAAGCTTCTGTTAGCTTAACAGACTGTTAAATCCTTAGCATTGCACGTCTTTGTATATGGATTTATACACTGCAATGAACATTGTTCCTGTAGGTAAACAATTTGTAAATGAGTCGTCCAACATTTACGTTAGTGTGACCAGTTACGTCAACAAGGAAGTCTGTTATCCAATTGTAGTTATTGCTAGAGATACCAAATACATTTATATTGTTAGTACTCTTTTGTGAGATACCTTACCGGTGATATTTTGACATTTAGATATACGTATACCATGTATACTGTCCTCTTCTATGGCGTCGGTTCAATCGTGTAAATAGTTAAGTGACATTTGAAAAGCCCTGTCTAAATTTATGTTGGTATATTGAAATAAGGCTATTGTCAGTTATGGACATATGGGAACCCTGGGTCAAACATAATTTCTTCCAAAATGTGATGGAGTATATGTACAACATATATATGAACACTACCTCGTTACTGTATCCTATACGACACATGGAGTGGCCAAGTCTGCCATCTTTGTATTTGCCAGTCATCAGCCAGTTTTACCGCTTCTGGCATTTGACACAGAACTGTCATTGAGAAGTAAACATATGATATAATGTAGTTAAACATACATGGTAAAGCAAGGATAACGGACTCAGTTCTTTGTCAAATGCAAGATGAGGTGAAATTGACTGATGGCTAGAACACACACAGATGGCCGATTTGACCACACAATGTACTGTATAGGATACAGTAACGAGACAGTGTTCACATATATATACATTATACATATATTACATCACAGTTACATTATTATCCCCTCGCCAATAACTAGGCAAGAATGGATAAAGCGTTAGTTCATAATAATATTATACATGCGTGCGCATTTTAGTAGCTTTTATTTCTTAACAACTTAATATGAACTCCTTCACCGATTTCTATAATAGTTAACCTTGTTTGTAAGGCAAATGTGTTAAAGTTGTGTTCGTCTTTTCTTAACAGCTGCTTAACCCCTTCACCAGTTGTTCACAATGTCTGTCTATGGATGATGCTTTGTTTCTCGCATACACCCGCGTCTGAATGTCAATGCCACGGACACTGACGACTTATATTCATCTCGTTTGTAAGGCAAATCCGTTAACGTTTTTATTTGTTTAACCAATAACACCTTCACCGACTTTAACACTATTTGCGCCACAATGTGTGTCTACGGATGACGCTTTGTTTCAAATGCATCACTCGTCTAAAGACCAAAGTCAAGGTCACCGAGGACTACATAAGCACACAAATACGTGTGTACATGTATGTGTGTGCATTGCCATGATAAACATTCAACATAATGTAATACGTGACGCTGACACTCGTGAAAACACCGTGGCGGTTTTCTGGGTGTCCGGTTTGGGCAGTACATATATAATTAATATACTAACCCGAATGTTCTTTCCGTAATGCAGGGCGACTTACAAGTCGCCCTGTGTTACAGACACACAATTTGGGTATTCCATATACATGTTTTCTTTCCTCTCAGACATTGGGCATATGTTGGGTATAGAGAATACGAACGGGTGGGCGTTGGTGTGGAGAGACAGTTATGCAAGGAGATGCAGGCAATATAATACGACCATCGCAATGCAGAATTGTGGCTATGGCTCGGGTAATAGGGCTTATGAGATTTGTGATCAGGGTAGTTACTGATCAGATATCACAGACATGTAGTAGCCTGCTAACGATCAATCTATATTGCTTGTTAGACAGGTGACGGGTGTTTCATCGAGGGAATAGCAAATGCACAGGCTGATCACTATCTACACTGGTTACAAAACCCGTAAGCCCCACGTCTCCAGTCACAGTCACGTCACAATTTAGTTTATTTGTGGAAAATCAAGATATATTCGTGTTGGCGAAAGTTACTGTACTAACAATGTAACTTAAATATATACAGCCTTTGGTAATTGCAAAATAACATAGTATCAATTGGAATGTAACAATAATTACATAATAATCAACACTAATAACAAATGTAATTGAAGAGGTCAGTAGAAGAAGGGGGGCTAAGTCCCGCATGGATTTAGCCCCTTTCTTCCACTGATCATTTCAGTTATACATGTGTCTATGACAGTAAATGGTCAAACAAAATGCATGTTGTCTATTTCACGAGACCTGCCAACATTTTACGGCTATACACACAATGCAACAACAATATATTGTTTTCGATAGTAGCAACCCTTTCGACCATTCAGGCCAGAAGGCGAAGATGTGCAAACACTGTAGATCATGATGAGCCGGTTCAAACCGAGCTGTCTCATCAGGATCTGCATCACTTGTTACTATTATTCACCTCTAAAACACCCACATGTTGTCATTTATGGAATTGTCCAAAAATAGTATGAAAAAGCACAACGTAGGATCTCCAGGGCTGAAATGGTCAAATTTTAAGAACATTTAAGAATGATCCTTCTTTTAATTTCATGAAACTTGATCTAAACTCGATCAATTACGAAAACAAAAAATTAAATGGTTTCCCTAGATGGGAGGTTTACAGCTAACTGTGTACGGTTTATACTTGATTGGTTTCTGATACATGTATGTACCATCACTGGTGCTGTACTCCGTGCCAGCGTTCACTGTTTCACGTCGAAATTGGCGCCGAATTTCTGACAAATTTCCATTCTGAACATATTGCATAGCATAAACAGTTTCGTCTAGTGATTCTGGTGCAAGAAATTTGCGTTAGTTACTAGACGAAACATGTATTTCTGCAATGGCTCGAAGCAGAGCTGAATGAAATCTCGTCAGGAAAATTATGATAGTCTGTAAAATTCACATTAGCAATGTTTTCTTGTAAACCTTATTGGATTGACATTTATTGAGCATAGGCTGCATATGCTCAATAAATGTAAATCCATCAATATAAATTTCCAGCCGATCCTAAATATGCACTTACGAACATTTTAGTCGTACGAAGTTTAGTGAAACGGACCCCTGATGTTTCTCCAATCAGGGTCAGAAAAGTTCTGTGATTCGTCACGGCAAAAGAGCCTTATTACCTTTGCGGCAAGTGTAGACCTATTTTATCCCGTCAACACAGTGCGTATGTGCCGTGAAACACGGTGCCGTGAAACATTTTTGATATCCAGTAAATACTATTTTTGCATTTTACAGCCATTTGTAGGTGTTGACGGGATAAATAGAATAGTAGGTTAGTGCTGTGAATGGGAAAAAATATCTGGCGCGGCACGGAAACGGGATGTGCTCGGCAGAGCCTCGCCCATCCCGTTTCCTGAGCCTTGCCAGATATTTTATTTTTTCCATTCACGGCACTAACCTACTATTCTCTATATCCGTGCCTAGGGTGGTCAGTGCACAGTGTTGGCCAATATGTTGCCACCCGCGAATAGCTCAGCATAAAGTGAAAAGCCAAATTTCACACCCGCCATGTCATTAACCCTTTCAGCCCTAAGTAACTCATATGGACTCTTCCATGTAGACTTTTGAACTATTGCATTTATCATAAAAGCGGTGTTTAGTTCAAAACTCATAAAAGCTCTACAAACTGTGCAGATCCGGATGAGACGGCTCGTTACGAGCCGGATCATCTGGATCTACACAGTTTGAAACATTGGGAAAACGGTCTGTAGTGTTGAAAGGGTTAAAGGAACCAACCAATTAGGAAACACAAATAATACATATACCATACATATATAAAGCAAACAGTAGCATGGAAAGCATAGGGTGATTCCCAATAATAACTTTAAAAGTGTTTGTAAAACAAAATGCCACCGCTGTTGAGCATTCATGAATACAACAGCAATCCCTAAGTAAGTGATTGGAGAAACATTATTTTCAGAGTCGAAAAAGGGGTATATAACTGCGGGTGGATCGGTGGGACGGGGAAAAAATTATGTTACGCACACCTGCACTTGATGGTTGGAATGTATACCGAGTATGAAGAGGATCGGTCAAAAACAAGTAGTTCGCCGGATAAGAAAAAAATATATATTCTGAGCCGAAAAAAGGGGCATAACTGCGGACGGACGGACGAACAGACAGGTAAACACTATATGCCACCGACAACTATCGTTGCGGTGGCATAATTAAGTCTGTATACGTATACAAACGTATCTAATTTTAAAGAAATTTGGCAAGCAGCTCCTTTAACACATAGTACATGTGTACGTATATCCTTATCAGGCTGTACGACTGCACTAGAGGATCGTGAACAGTAGGCACAAACTGTTATTTACATGTATATCAGAGACATCATCTGAGACTCAACAATCAGTCACCATTACCCCACGTATTGATTGACAGTATTATACATTTTATATCAAACGTAAATATTCACACTGATATCAGGGGCGATAACCGTGTTTTCTTAAAATGTTATGGACATTACTATTTATGCTGTATATTTATTTGTTTGGATGTATAATGATCATACTTTATAATTTGTCGAAAATATTACGTTTCAGGTCACGCATTTAATTAGTATAAATAATGAAAAAATATCATACCTCATTTGCATATGAAAATAGCCTGATAACACCGCGAGTCACTATCAGTAAAATAACTATTACTAAATGATTATATCTGTATAGCGGCCACTCGTAATTTTTAGAACTGGTAAAATAGTGACACAATTATACACTTATTTAATTCCTATAAAGAACATGTTGTGCCTACTGAGTGGGCATGTACCTTTAAGTCACAAATGTGGCCGTGTCTGGAGAAATTGAGAGTATGTGGTTTGTGAAGTGTAGCACCAGTAGCCTATTTCACCAACATTGCTAAGTATACTTTCCTAGCAAAGTATACTTTGAGGGAGACATTTTAAATGTAAGGATAAATTTATTAATTTTTATTATACTGAATTTGTTACATTATCACAGCCAAAATGGCTGTGCTAATGTAATAAATTCAGTATAATAATTCTGCATACTTTTAATCATCAACTATATGCAGTCGTTAGTTCTGTATGAAATAATGCATTTCCCGAAAAATAAATGATTACTCCCTCAATGTATACTTTGCAAGAAAAGTATACTTTGCAATGTTGATAAAATCGGCTACAGATCAAGTAGCACACTCCTGAAGCATGATAACAATCAATATTGCTTGCTAGAAGCATGACGGGTGTTTCATTGATCGAATGGTGAACAGTGCAGATCCGGATCAGACTGTGCGGATGCACAGGCTGATCTGGATCTACACTGGTCGCAAAACCCATAAACACCATTTGTCCTGTCAGTCACATATCAACAACTAGACTGCCCAGAAATGTAAAAGCCCCATTTTTCAGTGAAGGTCAAAGGTCATCGTCTTCCCTGGGCCACGCCCTTACACAGAAGCGCGCCGCGTTCTTGGATCAGCATTGGCGGCCAAACAACGTATTCGATCCAGGGTCCGATATTGTCAAAGTAGGTGTAATACGCCTTGTCGAAACGATCAGTGTTTATATCGGTCTCCATGAGAACCATGGGTGGATCCTGCACACACATCAACCAGCCGACGTAGATACATTTTCGAATGAACGGCTTGAGAAGTGCGTGACATTCCGGCGTCCATCTTGGTTTGAGATACGCCTGTATCGAGCGAGAAAGAAGTAGATGGTTGCGTTAAACCTTACAATATAAGAACTCAAGCCTGGAAGTAACTTCATGAGGGATCGTAGTTAGTTATTTCCCTTTGCAACATATTTATAAATCCGGTGCTATGGTTTATTTTAACGTTTATGGTTTATTGAACAGTGCAAAAATTAAGACTGCGAACAGGGTATCCCCAGATTAGCAGTCTGATCTGAGTCTACACTGTTTGTAATACAATGAATAAGTGTCGAAACTTGAATCTGGTAAATAATGCATTGCCTGATCAGACTGTGCAGACATGTAGGATATGTATCAACACTACTGTCTGTTTCACGTTAACCTGCCCAACTTTTACACCTATTTAAACACCCTAAAACTCTTATTTGTTGCATAAAATCATTTTTCAGCAAAATTTAGCAATGAGCCATCTTTTTATTTTTTGAAATTCGGTCCTATACTGAAGTAATAGCCATAAATCAAGAATTGAATCAGGGTTGCAATGTTAAAATGTCACGTGCGATCAGATTTTCAACATTTTTCTAGCATCGAACTGCTTGCTGGATTTCATCATTAAAAAAAAAAGACACTAACCTTGTATTTATGAGAGCAAATCTTGCCAGGTTGAAAAATAAAGGAATCGAGCCTCCATTTCTCGGTATTCGTACAAGAATTCCAGAAGAAAATGCCGAGAATTTTGTCAAAATACAACATGATGTCATCATCATCTGCTACAACTTTCGTATATATTGACAACGCCAAGCTGAGGTTGGCACGCTCTTCGTACCACGCAAAATTAATTGCATATATCCTTGCACATCGACACCGGTGTAAATCCACATTCTCTAATGGTATGACTTGGAAACACGATATATACGTCATTTCCGGCGGAAGTATACAGTCACTTCCTGTGAGCCAGTTTCTTTGCCGGACGAATTTCCGGCGGACAACTTGGTTTACTAAATGCTGATTGGTTGGTGAAGGTCACGAGTTTAATCGAATCAAGTTCGTTAGCATTCACAATTTACAATACATTAGGACGTATTAGCAATAGTATCAGATCGACTTGGAACCTTATGGATGAATGATATTCGCTAAATATATGAAGAATAAATGATTAATTGATATATTTTAATGCAAATTGTTTAAGTTATATGCCAGAAAATGATGTTAATAAACAAATTTATTAATAATTTGTGTTCAGTTCGCAATAATAGTTGTTGTTGTTGTTTACCGGAAGTGATTATTGCAATAGTAGTTTCTTGTTTTATTGTCAACAACTACAATTCGGTGAAATGAATTTATAAGGCAATAGCCCATCCATGACTGTTTATTCGAAATAACTTTGTTATTAGACGGATTTTCTTGAAGTAAAAAGTAGGCTCATTTCTAAAAAATAGTTTTACATTGTTTTATATAATAAAATAAGCAGTTTGGCGTGTTTTTATAGCAGTAAATCTTGGGCAGCATTTCGTGGAACAGACAATAGTCGGAAACACTAGTATGGCTCCTTTACATTGGTCGTTACGCACGACTGCACTTGATGGTTGTGATGTATATCGAATATAAGGATGACCGGCTGAAACATGTACAGGTAGTTGACAGGACAGGCCGAAAATGTGATTTTCAGAATCAAAAACGGGGCATAACTCCGGGTGTATCGGCGATATAGCGAATATGTTTACGTTACAGTGGGGTCAGCGTGTAAGTGCACACACGAACGAACACAACAGGTTAGAACCAACCTGTCGTTTGGAACCAACCTGTCGTGTTCGTTCGCGTGTGCACTTACACGCTGACCCCACTGTACATCCGTGACTTGATGGCTGTGACATATGCAACGTATTAAGAGAGTGAAAACTATAGAAGTAGTTCGCTCGACATGCAAAGTGTGACAGAGACGGACTGACGGACGGAGGACAGACTGTCGTCCATATGGCATAAAACACATTGTGACAAGATGTTAGATGTAGAGAGATTTCACTGTAATTCAGATACCCGCGCATTCCAATATAGGCCCTTTGCAATCGAATGGGTCAGTGGAAGGAAGAAGAGGGCTAACTCTATAAGAGAGTTTGCACCCTTATCTCACTGACCCCGTCAGTATATAATTACAGATAAATTCCAGCGTGTGGCTGTGACTGGAGAAATACGGCTTATGAGATTTGTGACCAGTTTATATATTATAGGAATGAATGGCCTTTTTGTGGAATTTATCGGGGTATAAACTTGGAAAAGTCGCGGGAATACTGGACGAAGGCCGGAAGGCCTCGTCCAGTATTCCCGCGACTTTTCCAAGTTTATATCCCCGATAAATTCAACAAAAAGGACATTAATTCCTTATAATTCCAGCATTTTTAAATAAATTCATCAATAAAATGTGTTCATTTTCCGTTTTCTTAAGAATTATTTTAACTGCGCCTGACGGTTACGGAAAGTAGTTCGGCATGGGAGTTTACTGGGATATAAATTTTGGACAGAGACTTGCTACGGGCCAATCAAATGTTAGGGAATTGTGTAAATATTTTTGTGCTGGAATTATTGAGCATATAACACACTCTTGTAGCCGGATAACGATCTATAGAATTGCTATATCAAGGTGCATGAGCATGTGGTTACAACAACAACAACAACAACAACAGCAATGGCTAAAAGTGTTGAAAGTGCGCCCACTCGAAAGTAAGTATTATTTGATATTTTTCTAAATAGGCAACGGATTTTGATGATACAGTCAAACCTGTGAATAAAGGTCAGCCATGGGAAGTGAAAAATCTGGCCTTTGTTCACAGGTGGTCTTTATTTGCAGGGTCATTTATATAGTAATTGTGCCATTGGGACAACAAGATTGTGGCCTTTACAGCCAGGTGATTGCTATTTGGAGGTGGTCTTTAGCTCAGGTTCGACTGTATATGTCTTCACGAGCTGCATTTGATGATACCAAGAGTTCGACACATACTTATGTCAGTAGACACGGAAATCGATTCTTCGCAAAAACAACAGAAGTTTGGGCCAAAGTACCTAGACCACCAAGTGCAGCTTAACAATATGCGTTTGATGCACCATATTTTATAAACATTTGTTACATAATAAGGACAAACTAAAATACGTACTTTCAATCGGAGGGCTTCTGGAAGTTTCAGTACTTGTTGTTGTTGTTGTAACCACGTGATCATACACCTTGTATATTCTATATTGCTTGTTACTGGTGTTTCATTGATGGAAATTGCGAATAGTGCAGTTGCACAGGCTGCTATGTATCAAAGTTGGTCGCAAAGCCCTATTTTTCCAGTCATAGCCACATTTCTGTATTCTGGGTGTCCGGTTTTGGGAGGTTCCATTTCACTTACCTTTTGCACAGTGGGAACCAGCGAATGGGCTATTTGTTTCCGCATGGTTTTAATATACTGCATGATGTTTGGTTTGTAAACCTGAAAAAAAAATAGATTTTTTTTTTGCTAGTAATATTTCTCCTAGTTCTTTGTGTTTACTCTTCTTTGACTTGTTTTCAGGTCATAATAAAATATACTAAATAATGTCATCGATATTTTGTTGCAATACAATTTATTATAGGTACTGTCTCTCTAACATACAATATATAATGTAGTGTAATGTTTATATATTCACAGCAATAGGCCTACTGGCCCTCGAGCATACAATATAATACAACAAAATAATTCATTTCATCTTATCAAACTGTAAACTTAAAGCAATACTTTTTTTTTCGAATTGTTGACCCTTAAATTTATATTTTGCGATAAAATAGTTTTCTTTTCGCCATACCAGTGTGGCCATCGGCTTTATGCCGCCTGGATTAGTAGTTGACGGCTCCGCGGTCCTCGCTTGCCACTTGACACATATCATGTTCATCGTGCTATCCTCTCGGACCAGTCCCTCCGTCGACTTTAATATAACACGATTTCCGTATTAACTCTTGGAATGCGGGAACCAAACATTGTCATCTGCTGTAGTTTTGTATTTCAGCTTCTTTCTCAATAAAACATATTTTGACAGCACTTGAGAATCATTTCCCCAGGAAATGATTCTCAAGTGCTGTCAAACTATGTTTTTGATGAGAGAAACATGGAAAATAGAACACACAAGCATCAAACGACAAAATTGAATTCAGCAGTGTAAGGATTAATACACTTAACTATGTTGTACGATGCTTCATTAACCAAGAACCCACTTTTCCAACGTTTCGGCCCAATGCCTTTATCAAGGAATTAACTCTACTATCCGCTATGTGGCATCCATTTTATATTTCACAATGTTTATGTGCCGAAACGTTTGAAACGTGGGTTCGTTGTTAATGAAGTATCGTCCGACTTTAATATAGAATTCCATCATTGGTTTGGTGTTTGCGTTGTACGACACGTTGCATTCGTGTGTTGCCCATTTCTTCTGTAGGCTATTTATTTTATGGGAGGGGGTGGAGCGGTTGGCAACTAGTCTTACAAAGCAACACTCTGTGCATGTTGGAGAGTCTGTGTTTAGGTTTAGCGACAGTAAATAATCAGATATTCACCAATTGTTACTTGATATAGTTTTTTTATGTTTTCGGCCAAAATCGACATCCTGATCAAGTCATCAAATATGCCCTGGTGACACAAACTAGTCAACCTGGTCTTCAAACATAGCTAACCTCACGTTATTTTCACATATATGATCACTACTCATACACTAGCAGTGGCATACACCAGCTTTGTGACTTTTTCTGAGAAAAAAAGCCATTTTCCTGACTGACCGTTCCAAGGCGGGACCCTTTTTCCAACAAAAACGTTTTTAGTGGTTATTATGTTGCTAGATTTGTGTATGTGGTCTGTCTGTAACTGTAGAAATGTTAAACATGTTCCTATGTAGGCCAAATTCTTCATATTACAAAACATATAGTGAATTTGTAAGATCTCTAAACATAAGTTGGCCTTATAAACATCAATAAGGCCCACATAGTGAATTCAGCTGTCTGGAGAATAATTAGTTCAGGGATACGAATTCTCAAATATGTCGATACAGCGAGAAGATTGCATCAACGTAAACTTGCGGTAAAACTTCGCGTCATAGAAAATATTGCTCGTGAAGCTTCGCTGGACGACATTTTTCTGAACCGCCTAAGTAAAAATATGAAAAATCTCTATTATCACTACACTATTTGCTGGCAAGTGTCATTTTAGTGTATATAATTAATATTCAGGTAATAGTGTATACGGTTATGTAGATTTGCATTTGTTTTTGCTACATTCTTGTAACCAATGTTTTGTGTCATCTTTAGAGCACGAAGAATAAAACTGGGGTTCGTTCCATTTTTTTGACAATTCCTTTGGCCGCCATCTTCGATTTCAAACTGGCCGCCCTGAAAATGCTACTATTCATATATACACTTCTAATACAGGTAGAATATTGATTCGTTTTTTGGTGGTAATCATCGTTTGACAACAAACAACAACACCAGTGTTATTTTCAATGTTAACAGCCCCCATGGCGGCCATCTTAGATTAAAAAAAAGCCGCCCTGAAATCGTATACAATATATTGTAATATTCATATCTACATTTATAATGCAGATGTAATGTTTTTTTCGGCTATGCAATCTACATGTGTCAAATAATAAAACTGGGGTTGGTTCCACTTTTTCTGATAACTGGTATGGCGGAAATTTTGTTTTCAATCCTTTTTTCAATTACTTGTATATAGATCGATTCTATTCTCAAAATAAAATGTTCACGGAAATCGCATGGGTGAAAAATTCACTACGTCCAGTGGCTTTTGATGCAAGGAAACGCGTACTTGGAATGCCTACCGTTTCCGAGCCGAGTCTGATAAACGTGATATCAACATGCAGCAGTCAGGTATTCTATTTATCAGACCACCCATGACAGACTGTCGCTACAAACATTTCCACATGGAATGAAAAGGATTTCTGGTAACTGTTAACAACAACGGTCACGCAGCATGAAATCCAAAATGGCCATTGGACAGTTGAAAGGGATTTACAGTAAGCATAGTGTACCAAGTACACATGTGTCAGATGTAGCCAAGGTCCAGTGGATAAGCTTGGCGAACAGTAATCATTGTGCAACACAGTTTTGTGAAAACAAAAGGTGAATATACATACCTATATTTGGATATACTGGAATATTAAAACTCCCAAAGCCGGCACGGAATGGTCACCTGGGATTATTTTGTACGTCGGAGCATGTTTGTCATGTGAGGCGGTTTCAATTCCAGCCACTGACTTTTTGCGCCACCACCAGGGTGGTCACAGGAGATTGAATTTATCCTTCTTAACGATAATTAAACCTACATTTTAATTAGTGAATATCCAGAGCATAAAGGCTGCAAGTTATGGGAAAATAGGTTCCACAACATCCATGCGAAAAATGTATAGCAAAATGTGTGGTCATTGGTTAGTTTATATGGGAAAAATATTTGGTGGTGGTGGACCTTTAGGCCACAAAAAGTTAATTAACAGATTCTCATCCCCGCCCGCCCCTAAAAATATGGGCCGCCCCGATAACTTTTATTTTGTTAAAAAAAAAAAAAAAAAAAAAAAATCCGGTATATTTTGTAAAATAATGTTCGTCCGTGAATTACACCGCTCCAAAGGTCTATCACATAGACGCTTTATGTATGCGTTATAATTCGCAGTCAAGCCTCTGTGTGACTGCCTGACTTACGCTTGTAGACGATTTCATTTTATGTTTTTAAATGATTTAGAAACGGGTGTATCAACAGATCGAGTGGTATAATATGTTTGTGGTAGTACAATTTAAAGGCCACAAGGACTGGATTGGTGTCACAGCTGGCGATGACTTTAATTTCGCCGACCTTTATCATGAGATTGTGAATGGAAGTTTGGACGGTAGTCCGACAGTCTCGGTACCCGTCAAAAATGTATCGGTGTTCATTGGCTCATCTAAACACGACCTTACGCGTATCACAGCAGACATTAAATTATCCGATGCTGTTGGTTGTCTAGGGAGATTTGTTGAATATGTGGAAAACAGGAGTGAACCTGAAGCTTGTGAATCTGTTACAAATGATGCCTACCATATATTGATGTCAGCGGCCAACAAGGCTAATCACCTTCCGCAAACAAAACCAGAACCTAACAACAAAGCAAAACTGCATAATTGATCTAGTTAAATGGCTGCAGGACCAAGGTGTTGGCTTTATGTCGACGAATGTTGACACTCTTGGACAGAACCTAATGAACACTATCAAAGATGTACTTTGGTACCTGGATGGGAACCATGATACGTTGGCTGACCGCGGTTGTGCTATGCCGAAATCCCTTGAACATTTCAACAATTATTACAATCCACACAATAGAAGTAATTACCATGTCAGATACTTTGGGCTAGCCAATAACTTTGAGCTTAGACATGGTAGAGGGCAAGATACAAATGCAACATGATCTAGTGATAGATATTTAATATAATTTGAATAGCCACAGATACACATAAATGACTAGCAACACTTCAAATAAGCATGCTATTATAAAACACCATTGGATACCCATGTATCTTGACGAATATCATCTCATCTGGGTATTGCCTGAAAATAAAAAATAAAAAATAAAAGTCGCCCACCCGCCCCATTATTTTCCAACATTTGGATGAGAATCTATATATTAACTTTGTGTGGCCTTACCGTCTAGCATCTGCTTGTTTTGTAGCAGTATAAAGTTTACTGCCTTGCGGTACATCCGGCTTTAATAGCGACTTGATAGAGTATTCGTCTCTCACACAGGCTGGCTGTCTTCGACCCCAGCAGCCGACACAATATATTTCACTTTATAACACATTCCCTCCTACTACAGTCGTGCCAATAAACCAGGATAGATTACCCTTCGAGCCAATAGGCGAAGTCGGATTATGTATGATGTATTCGATTCGGCTTATATTTAAGGGCGGGAATTGGCTTCCATACACGGAAGGTGCAAGCCGGCTTTCTTAGCGACTTGTTAGAGTGTTCGACTTACACACAGACGGCCTGGGTTCGACCCCAGCTGCCGACACAATAGTTTTCACTTTCTAACACATTCCCCTCCTGTATAACACTCCTTTATAACACATTCCCTCCTATGTTGTATGGCCTTCAATGTTACATGTTGGCTTGCCTGGGCTCTGCATTTTCTTTTGTGTACATATTAATCTGACAATATGTAGTCATAAATTTGACAGCGATCCACATATATTTAGGAGGACCTGGAAGCATGCACGTGTTGGAAATGCTTCACAGAATGAACATACCCCTTTGACACCAGCTGTAAAAGTCTGCGATCCAGATCTATCATTTGACACCTCCGTCTGAAAGAAAGAATTGCTAAAACCTGACATTCTTTAAACGACATTTTTCGGGCAAAATAAACATTCATTACCATTACGGGCGTGTTAATTGGCATTAGTATATGTTTTATATGAAACTTGAATTGTCAATGTTGGTATCAAGGGCGATAACACTTTTTCCTTAAAAGGTTAATGCAAATAACTATTTATTCTCTCTATTTAATGTTTGATGTGCAATGATCACACTTTATACTAGTAACTTATACTATGTCGATTGAAATACTTATACAGGCGACGCATTTAGTTGATAGAAATAACTTTAAAATATCCTGCCTCATTTGCATATTAAAATAGCCTAATACAACCGCGTGTCTCTAATCAATAAAATTAAATATTACTAAATTATTATATCTGTATATATATACCTACCCATGAAATATATAGTTATACGATGTAAATAAAAGTCATATGTTCTCATAGATGAAATAAACATCTTCCGGTGAAAATATCCGGTGTAGATATCTGCACACATAATTTATAAAACTGGTGGAATATTTTAACAAATATACACTTATTTCATTCCTTAATTCGTTGCAAAAATATGAATATTCTATTTATTATATACCGATCCATGGAAATAAGCAGTTTTTTAGACTGTATACGGTAATGAATGTGTATTTGCAGACTATTCGCAGTCCGGCACTGCAGGTGCGCGTTATGAATATAAATAGCGGAAGTAGTCGTATTTTCACCGGAAGATGTTTATTTCATCGATGAGAACATATGACTTTTATTTACATCGTATAACTATGTATTTCATGGGTAGGTATATAATAAAAAATAGTTTTAATTTACAAGAACGCGGACTTGTTTACATTGCGAAGATTAATTAGACTGGCGTCGTTCGGTTAAGTCATGTGACGCTGGTCAACTAATGAAACGTCAGTTTTCAATTCGTTGTAGCTCGGATATCCGTATCAGGTCAATGTCTGATACGACAGTAATGTTATTAGTCAG